>PVIH01004573.1:0-105927 GCA_004025045.1 Sigmodon hispidus
ACAGATGCTCACAGATGGAGCTGGGCCAATGGCACTACTGTGCTCTGAAGGCATAGACCATGTCTTCATTGACCCCCTCCATCCTCCTCCTTATTCTTAGTTGACCATGAAGAAGAAACTTCATGTAACTTTTATACTGCTATTTTGTTTGAAATTATAGAAAAGGACTACCACGTGGCTTACAAAAGAGAGCTAGCCAATATATATCCTTATATATTGAAGTACAGCTCTCATTCCTCACCAAAGAAGCAGATGGAGGCTTGTAGAGACATCCACAACTGACCCAAAATACAGAGAATAAATTAGCATGGGGTACAAGCCTCAGTTAGTATGTCTACAATTCAGTCCCTACACTTAAGGCTCAGAGAACATCATGGAAGACTCAGAAATATTGTAATGGCCAAAGGATCGGGATGCCTACTATTAGATACTGTCTTCTAGATGTGACATCCTTACCCCCTCACCCCCTGATAAAATAAAGATCAAAGAAAACCCAGCAGGACTCTAAGGGAAACCCCAGACTGAAACCTATGTACAATGGGCACAGGCCTGAAAAGGCTGCATGTTAATTAAATCAGTTGACTAAATGTGACTTAAGGGATCACAAAAGCAAGCATTTTGGCTCTAAGTCTTCATTCCTTCCTGCTCTGGGACTCCAACCCTCCATAGGCTGGGGTTTCCCAATGACCAATGTCTTTACCTGTTCCAGAAGATGGAGGAGTGACAGATCCCGGACTGTCATCTTCAGGCTCTGAGACAGTGACAGTGGGAACTGTATCAGGACTTGGCTTCAGACACAGGTCTTGCTTCTCTGGGGTTGTCTCCTGTGGGGCAGTCGTGACAGTAGGCTCCACCTCAGTCAGAGTAATCTTGACAGGGGCGGAGACCATAGGCACTCTGTGTTGCTCATCCGAGAGATTATCTATGTAAGGAGCAAAGGTAGATTCTTCAAACAAATGGTCCGTGACGATCTTCCCCTCCACAGGAACTGGTTGGTCAAGTGCACTAACCCCTCCTGGTTTTGCAGAGACTTCTGTGTCCTTATCTTTAAAGTCCAAGTCTTTATCTTCTAGCCCAGGGTGAGGCTGCTGCTGGCTTTTTGCCTCCTGCGGTCTGGTTATGTCAATGTATTTATAAGCTTCTGCTTTCATCTGGTCCAGGGGGTCAGTTAGGATCTTGTTCACTTCAGTGGACTCAGCAGGAGTCATCTCTATTCCTGAATCAGAACTCAATAAGCCATGTGGTTCCATCCCAGGCACTTCCGGTAAGGAGGATCCGGGGGTCGCCAGCTCCTCAGGGCTCTCTGAAGTAGTGATGTGACCATTTTCCTTCTGAAGAATTCCTGTAAAGTATGCAGGGTCCTCCTGAGGCGGGTAACAGATGTCAGAAATCAGGGATGTATAACATGCTCCTTCCCCATCTTTTAGTGTTGAGGAGGAGGAGGAGTGGTCCAGGGCACCAGAAACAGCTGCCACACCTGTCAATCAAAATAACAGCAGACTATGAGTAGGCTCGTGGTTTGAGGTTTTTCTCCCACTTTATCTACAAGCTAGCCCTCATTAAAAAGACACAACTCTAGTATTTTCCAGGCAACAGACCCCAGCAGTTCACTGACTTTCAATACTTAATATCCTAATACACTCTGACTTCACTGACTCAGTTTTGACCAAAAAGAAACTATCTTCACTAATACTATTCTTAGTAATAGCCCTTGAAGCAGAAAGAGAATAGGAGTGACTCCAGGTTTTTAAATGATCAATGGTGGAGACAGCTGGGAAGGGCCTGCTCTTGGAGGCTCACAGATCTGTGTTTCCTGGGGCTCTCTGGGCTGCACTTGCTCTCTAGGGATCCTGCTGCTTTAAGAATAAGCCCATTCTTGCTTAAGGAAAAAGGTACTTCTAGTTTGGAGCCACGTCCCAAAATGTCATTGTCTCAGTGGTATGTGTCTGGATTTCTCCAGTTCCCCCTCACTGCTTACTTCCATTGAGCTCATTCACTTTGCACCAACACCAAAGCACCACCCTGGGACTCCCTTCCTTCCCCTGGTACTGAGGAAAAACAAGCTGGCAAATTGGAGTTTACAGAATGTTTCTATTGGGTCTTCTTTACAGCCC
This sequence comes from Sigmodon hispidus, assembly GCA_004025045.1. Lineage (NCBI taxonomy): Eukaryota > Metazoa > Chordata > Mammalia > Rodentia > Cricetidae > Sigmodon > Sigmodon hispidus. The sequence goes on from PVIH01004573.1 coordinate 2,115, forward strand.
CTCCAAGGCATTGGATATTAGGAGAAGGTGCCAGTGACGTGGTTCACTAGGTAAAAGCACTTTCTACCAAGCTCAGTGACCTAAATTCAATCTCCAGGACCCAGTAAGTGGAAGAAGAGAACCACCTCCCAAAGCTGTTCTCTGAGGTTTATAAGCCCACCATAACAATGTGTAACCTCAACAATAAAATTAAACTTTTTAAAATTATGAGAAGAGCCCCTATTTCTTCCTGCAAAACACTGCAAATAAAAACAAATAGATGTCAATGAAGACTTACTGTATGCCAGGCAGTAGGGTGTTCACCTGATCCATTCTTACCACAGTTTTATATTTTAAACCTCAGAGTCTATATGTCTACCTACAAACAAACTACACACATGTATAAACAGATACACACAGCATGCTCAATACAAAAATCCTAGACACACCCAAAGAATATTCCAAAGAAACCATCTTCTGTGAAAGTAAGCAGTGTGAGCCTGTAGAATACATCTAACTACAGTGAAAATTGCAAGTCAGAAGCAAGCAGTGTACACGTGGTGAACATCTGGCTTGAGCTACAGACTGGATTAACAATGGTTAACTTTTCCAATAATGGAACAGGCAGTAGTGAGTGCTAGATGGTACTAGGGCCTAAAACGTGCCTGTGGGAAGCCTGCCAGTTGTTTTCTATTGCCTAGCTACAGAAAGCGACCTTTAGTTAAAGCAAACAGCATCCCAGACCTCACAGCCTCTGGTTACAGAATGAACAATGCAAAGATTGGTACAGCATGCACACCTCCATGAATGTTCTGCTCTCGTTGGATGATGCCAACTTGGAAAGACAGAGACGGTCAAGCAAGGTGGTGTGGAGGAGGGCTCTGCACCTCTGCTCCGCTGATAGAGAGAGGCACACTATGCAACACCTAATTTTGACTTGATGTTTTACTGTTCTTTCTTTCCTTCTTTCCTTTCCTCTCTCTCTCTCTCTCTCTCTCTCTCTCTCTCTCTCTCTCTCTCTCTCTCTCTTTCTTCTTCTTTTTTTTTTTAACAGTCTTTTCCAAAGGCCACAGATTGACCTGGCCTTGAAGTCTCCCTGCCTTGGTGATGGATTTTCTGGTTACAGTCTCTCAAATGTTCATAATATTTCAAATTGTATATTTAAGTTTCTTTAGCCTTTTATAGTTTCTGCAGAGCTTTAGAGAGGGTTCATCTTCCTTCCTCTTTGTCTCTTTCTATTTACTTTCCCCAATTCTATTTTTCTTGTTTCCTTGAATACTGATCCCTAGTCTTATTTTGCTTATTTTCTTCCTAGCCCTACCCTTAGTAATTAGTACATATCATCCTGGTCTTTTACAAAATGTGCTCTCTCTCTCTCTCTCTCTCTCTCTCTCTCTCTCTCTCTCTCTTTGTGTGTGTGTGTGTGTGTGTGTGTGTGTGTGTGTGTGTGTCTGCATGTATGTGGAGGCTGGTGGAGAGCCTCCGATGTTATTCTCAGGAGCACTGTTCATCACCTCTAAGACAGGGTCACCTATTGCCTTGGATCTGGCAGATTAGGCTAAACTGTCTAGCCAGCAGGTCCAGTCCGCCTCTCCAGCACTGGAATTACAAGCATGTACCACTCTGCATGTGTTGTTTCTGGAACCTAAATTTGGGTCCCATGCTTGGGAAACAGGCCAGTTGACTTAGGTCTCTTTCCAACTCCTATTCTTCTTTCTTTATAAAAAATAATTTTTAAATTATTTATTATTAGTAGTATTTATATCCCAACTGCAGTTTCCTCTTCCTTCTCTCCTCCCATTCCTTCCCCATCCCTCCTCTGCCCCCATCCACTCCTCTTCCATTTCTATTCAAAAAAAGAGCAAGCCCCCTCCTCTCCTATTAAGGCTGGATGAGGCAACCTAGGAGGAAAGGGGTCTTTAAAGCAGGCAACAGAGTCAGAGAGAGCCCTTGACCCCTCCAGCTCCCACAATCCTTCCTCCTCTTCTGCAGAATTCCCCAGGGTTCAACCTAATGTTTTGCTGTGGGTCTCTACATCTGTTTCCATCAGTTGCTGGATGAAGCTTATATAGTGATGATTATGCTAGGTTCTACTCTATGAGTATAGCAGAATATCATTAGGAATCATTTCATTGACTTCTCTTTTTTTTTCCCCCAGTTATATTTGGTTCTATCCTGAGTCTATGAACTATCTAGTCTCTGGGTCCTGCCCCTTCAGACAGTGTTAGAGGTGGCCTCCCTCTTATGGTGTGGGTCTCAGGTTGGACCAGTCAGTGGTGGGTCACTCCCACAATTTCACATCTTTACCCTAGCATATCTTGTAGGCCAGACAAATGGTAGGTCAAAGTTTATACAGCTGTGTTGGTTTGCACCTCCCCCCAGGTGAAGTCTTGCCTGATCACAGGAGATGGCTAATTCTGGAGTCTTAGCTAAGGTCACTCTTGTAGGTTCCTGGGAATTTCCATTGCGCTAGGTTTCTAACTTACCCTAGAATGCCCCGTTTCCAGTTGCCTTTTCTAATACTCTCCTCCTCCACCCCCTTCTCCTGACCTCATCCCTCTTGTTCCCATTCTAACAGCCTCCAGTCCACCAGCAAAATCTATTTTATTTCCCCTGCCCAGAAAGACCCAAGTGTGCCCCTTTGACCAGACCCCACTCTTATCCATACATGTAAATCATTTCTTCCAGCTATGTTCACCATCACCCTCTCTTATCTCCACCCCACCTTGCACGGATCCCCTTTCACAGCAAACCTACTTTCTACTTTCATATTTTTAATGCCTCAATGAGTTTCATTGGCATTGCTTATAGGAGCATTGCTAAGAAGTTGTTTTTAGGAACATGAGCACCTAGCCAGTGCCTGACATCCCAGTGTGGTGGGAAGAGGGGACACAGGTGGTCCCAAGGGCTAGGCCACCCAGCCTAGCCTAGTGAAGAGCACTGAGCCTCATGTTCTGGTACTCTTCAAACACCATCATATTGGTAATAGGTGCAGCATATAAACGTTGGAGGGGTATGACATTCAGACCATTACATTGATGATGCCTGTAAAACCGCACTCTCAATTCTTATTCCTCCTCATTTGTATAGCATGGAGTTGACAGTGATCACACACAGTATGGCTTATCCTTACACAAGTTCATGATAACTTGTCAGCTCTTGGAGTTTGAGGCTCACAACTGGCACACTACATTTCAATCATAGGCATTTCTATCATAGGCCAATCAATCAATCAATCAATCAATCAATCACTAGACTCATGGAATGAAGCTACTAAGAACAAGCAAAGTGAACAGAAGCAAGTTACAAAGAGTATATGTTAGCCTTGCACTTTGGAAAGCAATCAACAAGTGTGAGTTGTCTGGCAATGGAGGAAGTAGGATCCCAGTACATAGTCATCAAAGAGAGGAACCTCTACTTTGTGAAAGGTTGGATGCAACAATCACAGAGAGCCACTCTGACTTCCCATGAGTTTTGAACTGAAAGAGAGACACTGCACTCTGACACACCATGTCCTTACTTCAGCCTTTTCTGTAAAACAGAAGCAAAGTGATTATCCTGGGATGATGCCTCAAAGAATAGGAACTTCCCTGAAAGAAGGAACAGAGTCCATATCATCTCAGCAGTATCTGAGAGTGCATATGAATAGAACCAACAATAGGATTCTCTGTCCTAAAGTTCTGACCCAGAGAGTTTGGTCTTATTCAAAGGCTCTTACTCTTAACTGGAAGGATCTCAGCCCCATCTCAGATACTGCCAGCCAGGGGAGCAGGAAAAGAAATGGTCATCCTGGGAATTGCATCACTCATAACAATTACGAAGGTTATAGTTCCAAATACCAACAACCCAATGGTTTAAAATTACCCAAAAGCAAAACTCCTGAAGTATGAAATTTATTATAGAAGAAAAATATCTAGAATCCTTAAGAGTTACAAAACCATTGCTGAAACCATGAACAAATTTCCTAAACCACAATTCCCACTGAACCGAAATGGTTCTGTATCAGGGGTTGAGAGCCAATCGACTGGAAAAGAAGGTAGAATATTTTCAGCCATACACAGGATGCTTGAGTGCATGGATACCTGCTAATGCTTTTTTAATTAATTTTTTTTTTGACTGAGTTTCTAGGAAAGCCTATGTGTAAGTCCTGGTGGAACAGATTCATCCCACAGAAAATAAATGTGAACATCTTCTTTGTGGAGAGACATGCCCCCCACAAGAAAGTTAACTAGAGATTCATTGTTGAATTCAATGTTGAAGGTTATATAATGTAACCCTTCTGAAGAGAATACTACTGTGTAATAGCGAACTCTGTATTATACTCTTTCATGTGTTGAATTTTGTGATTTTTCTGTTATTTCAACTTGTCAGCATGAATGAATGTTATAATTTGTTATACTATGTATTTCAACATTAACTCCAAAGTTACTGGTATAAATAAATTATGTATTGAGAGTTTTTATTTATTTTAGTTCTGGAGAATTTCATACTTGAGAACTGGACCCCTTCCCTCCCCTCTTCTTCTGTTCCCCACTCTGGCCTCCCACAGCCTCTTCTTCTTTAATTATTATTACAGATCTGTGTATGTTATATAATACCCCTGAAAGACAGCCAAGGGCTAAATCTATAATCTACACAGTTGAGCTGTCACGGAGTCAACTGTGATCAGTCATTGGAAAGTGAGTTTTTCATGCCTGGCATTGGGAATTCTATTAGTCTGTAGTTCTTGTGGGGAGCACTGTCAGCCCAAGTGGCTTAACTTCCCCATAATTTTAGGTAAATAGAGGCTGATATGTATCCTGGAGGTTTGTCAAACAGCCTTTACGTTATTTGTGCGTTCTTGTCCTTGACCTCTCTCCCTCCTCCCCAGTTGGAGACCTTCCCTATTATTCTGTTCTCCACTTCATATCACCACCACCTTCCTGTACTAACATGAAGCTCTGTTCCCTACACCTATGGCCCCATTATACTTTAATGGTTCCTGTGGTTATTCCATGTTATACATGACATCTGAAGACTGGAAACTAGAAAGTTCAGGTGAGAGAGAACATACATTTAACATCTGTCTTTCTGGATCTGGGTTTCCTCGTTCAATATAATATTTTATATATCTGTTCATTTACATGCAAATTTTATGATTTCATTTTTCTTTACAGATTAATAGAATTCTATTGTACATTAATACCACATTTTTCATTCATCTGTTCAAGGATATTTAGGTTCTTTCAAATCCTGGATATTGTTAGTAGAGTGGCAATAAACAGTGCTGAAGGATGTCGAGTCTACTGGCCATATGCCAAGAAGTAGTACGGTTGGGTCATATGGTAGACTTAGCTTTAATTTTTGATGTTTCTTTATACTGATTTCCAGAGGGTTTATACCAATTTGTATTCCACCAACAATGAATGAGGGTCCACTGCTCATAAAAACAGCAACAACAATAACAACAAACCTTTCTTTACAGCAAATGGAGACCACCAGAGAAATCTACAACTAAATACAATGCAGGGGCCAGAAGATTGTGAATATGTCTACAACACAGCTATGGCTCAGTTAATATGGAGAAAGAGGAAGCAGAAAGATTGTAAAAACCAGGATTCTAGAAAGTCTGCTATGAAACAATCTCCCCTAGAAATGACTACATAAAGAAGACTATAACAATAAGAATAGCAACAGGGGGGGGGGGCTGGAGAGATGGCTCAGCGGTTAAGAGCACCGTCTGCTCTTCCAGAGGACCCGGGTTCGATTCCCAGCACCCACATGGCAGCTAACAACTGTCTGTAGTTCCAGTTCCAGGCAAACACCAAGGCAAATAAATAAATAAATAATAAAGTTAAAAAAAAAAAAAGAATAGCAACAGGGGTCACGCTAATGTGAAAGGGAGAAGTTGTCATGGGATCCCCCCTTAGATTAAAAAAAAACTAGAATAACTAATAACCCCTGAAAGAAGTAGAATTAGCCTTTCCAAGGATGAACCTCCTTATTGGTTGTCCAATGCAGAGTCATCAGCTCTAAAACAATACATATACCACCAATAAAAACACACTCAGCAGAGTATTTATATATATAAGCCATATATAGTGTATGTGTATAATACAACAATAATTTTTTAAAAGAGTCTATCAGCTTGAGAGTAGATGAGGACATGGGGGATGGTTAAAGAGAAGTTTTCTGGAGGGAGAAAAAGAAAGGGAAATGTGATTTAATTTTATTTCAACTTAAAACACATTAAAAATTTAAATGTCCACCAGTAAATGAATGGATTAAAATGTAGTATATTTACACAATGGAATATTACTTAACTAAAAAAAGAAAAGAAAGTATAAAATCTACAAGTAAATGAGTGGATCTAGAAAAAAAGTTATTCTTACTGAGGTATCACAGACTTAGAAAGATAAATACATTGTATATTCACTTAGATATGAATGTTGGCTTTTAAATCTTTGATAAACAGGCTGCAATCCACAGAGGTTAGATATAGAGTGAGGAACAGGCAGGGAGGGAAGGATCTCCTGAGGAAGGAGAAATAGAATAATTATATATGGAGAGATGGAATGGGAACTAGAATGAAAGGATTACATGGAGTGGGGGGAGAGAGCTACATGTAAAACCCATTTCAAGGGTTGTATGGAAAACTAGTACAATAGAGACTTCATAAATATACATGTAAGAAGGTGATCTAGATGAAACTGCCAAATAACAGGAGAGATGGAATCTCAGCTAGTCTATCTGTCACCACCAAATGAAATTTTCAGTGCTGGAAATGAGTTACTTCCAATTGAGTTCTTGTCCAAAGCGGGCCATGGAACCCCCCCTCCAAACAATCCAGGCTATTGTCTAAGATACCGTTTATGCTCCACAAATTAATGGTAAAATCCTATTGCTGAAGGCAGCATCTACGGAGCTCAGTAAACACAGTAGATCTGATGCCTACCTAGAGCCTTCATCCAACTGAACACTGTTCATAGTACCATAAGGTACTCTGCACACTACAAGAGGAGACTGAAAAACACCAACTCAGCTGCAAACCCTTCAATCTACAATAGTAATCTGCCTACAAGATATGCTGGTGTAATAGTGGCACAAAAGTTATAGGAATAACCAACCATCTTGTTAGATATAAGACCCACACCGTAAGATGGAACCCATGCCTAAACCTGAGACTCAACAGGCCTTAGGTCTGGGGGAAAACCAAATACTACTGTTCTGCTAAAGGAGTGTCACAATAAAATGACTCCTAACAACATTCTGATATACTCATAATTCAGTGTCTTGCTCAGTCATCATCAGATGAGCTTTTCTGCAGAAGATGGAAACAAATACAGATCCCACAAATGAACAATGTGCAGAGAGTGAGAGATCTTGAAACACTCTGCCCTAAATGGGATGTCTCCATCAAATCCTTTACCTCAAGGCACAGGGAACTCTTTGGAATAGCTGGCATAAAGATAGTAAGAGTCAGCATGGATGAAAGACCCCAAGGAAACCAGGTCTTTCTAGGCACAAAGGACTGATGCACATATGGACTCACAGAGACTGTAGCAGCATGCACAGGGCCTGCATGGGTCTAAGCCAGGTGGAGAAGGTGGATGCAGGCACCCATCCCTAACCAAGGAGCTATCTTCAATTGTCAATTGCTCCCAAAGAGAAATGAGTTTTCTCTAACAGTCTCAACAGTACACAAACCATACTTAAGTGCAGGCCCCATGCCCATCAGTCAGCCACAAAATGAACTCCATGGTACTTTCGGAGGGTTTTATCTCAACCTTTTGTTAGAGAAGTTGTTGGGATTTTTGTTTTGTTTTGTTTTGTTTCTCTGTTTTTTCTTGCAGTATAGTGCTTTTGCTCATCTATTATGGGTTCCAACGTTATGTTTTTATAAAATTTCTCTATGTCTGTATCTGTGCTGTTCCTGCTCTTTCTTTGACTCTTGGTTTTCAGTTTGTTTTTGTTTTCTAATGAAGGAGGGAAAGAAAGAATGTTGATTTATGTGAGTAGAAAGGTAGAAAAGTCTGGGAGAAGTTGATGGAGAGGAAACCATACTCAGAATATACTGTATGAAACAAAATATATTTCAATAAAAAGTAAAATCATAAATAAAAAAGCTTACTGTTTTAGTAAGTAAAATCACAGATTGTAATAATATTCTTTGATGTGAAATGTAAATTTGTGTAATTCTCTTTTGGACAGTTTCTGAAAATTAGTAAAGTTTTAAAACATATAATTCTAGTGCAGTTATATGAATATGATAACAATTAGCAGAATCTAATGGTTCAATCTTGCGATTGTGATGGGCTGAGAAGAAGAAAAAGGAGAATGACAAGGTAAGCTTTGTTTGAAAAGCTCCCTCCTCCAAAAGCCTCACAAATCACTCCTAAGTCTGTAAGCAATTTTTTTTAATCTAATAAACTAAAATAGACATCAGTACAAATTGATTGTATCTAATATACAAGTAATTTCCTTCTGCATATTTTGAGTTTACAAAAATGTCTAGACACCCCCAAAACTTAAATGACATTTTTAGAATGATATTCAGAAGATTTTCTTCTTTAGTATTTCATACTTCAATTTTTTTTCAATACTCTGGATTATGGCATTTAGAATTGACACTGAAATATTACCCAAACTTTTGTAAAGTGCAATTTCTTTCAGTTTTTTCATATGTTTTACAAGGAACCAAGTTAGAATCACAAGAAGAACACACCGAGTGACCCAAATGCTTGGGATGTAGTCATGTCTCCTTTCCTTTGAGCTAGATTCCCTAACAATTTCTCCAGATCCTTGAATCTGAAATTTCATAAGCATTATGCAGTGCCTATTAGATGGGGCTCTTGCAAACAAAAGCACTCTGGACAGAAAATTAGGAGACAGCAGAGCCCTGCGGAGATTGCCAAAACTGAGCATCAGAACTCAGCCTTGGAGCTCAGGAAAGCCAATTAATTCCTGTCAGTGCTTCCTGTGGAGCTGGCAGATGTGGCTGCTGAGGTATTCAGCTCCAGCAGCTGCATGGGTAAGAGTCTGTCCTGCAACACCGTTAAATACACATCCTTTTAGTGAAAGTGCTTTTCTTATCTAGCCTACTATATATGCATGCCTCGCCATTATATGTGATGCATATATGCACATACATATATTATGAGGCAGCTTTCAGGAGCAATTAGTATGTGAGCCTCAATGGACCAGGCTGGAAATATCTAGCTCACAGAAAATGGATGTGAACATGTTGTCTGAGGGGATTACACACTAATGGGCAATGGGGGGAGCAGTGAATCTGAAATACAAGATATCACAATAGTTAGTGACTCCCACCTGGGTTTACCTGTATCTATCCTGTAGTCCACTTTTTCTTATGTTAAATTTCCTTCTGCTCTTTGAGGCTTTTGTATTTACAACTATAGATTTGCTTGTCCCTTAATGGCTCTCTTGTCTTTGCTCCCCATCCCCCAAATTCTATATAATCCCCTTAATTCTTTTTTTTGCTTTGTTTTGTTTTTTAAAGACTGAAGTTTTTCTGAGTGTACAGAGATCCCTCTGAAAACATCTGAGTTCTTTTGCAGAATTTAGAAGCCTGGTTTATGCATAGGCCAATGCACATCAGGAATCAGCATGTGAACCCATAGATGCCCCCATAGACTAAAGCCAGACAAAGAGGGCAAAGGAAATTCTGTGACCTGAAGGCATTTGCAAAGACATTTTCAAATTTTCTTCCTATACTTTTTTTTAAGAAAATGCTTATAACAAATATGAAAGGATCCACAGATCATAATTTTTAGTAAAAGAATAAAAACAAGCAAAACAAGAGCCATCAAGTCACACACACACACACACACACACACACTACTGCATGCATACATGCACAGAGCTAAAGTGAGATTTGGTCACAGAAGTGTGGGTCATCGCCCAGGCAAGCACAGAGGGCAGTTATTTGATTTTACACTGTTCTATTTTTAATTCTCTGGCTGCAGAGGAATTAAAGAACAAAAATGACATCCCCCCAGCTCCATGCTGACTCCTATTCATAGGATGAAGCTCATTCAGCTGCCCAGGCAATTTGTATTGTAGCTCTGCTAGGATTTCACCAGTTGTGAGACTCAGAGCAACTTAACATCTTAGAGCTTCAATTAATCTATCTTTAAAATGGGGAGAGTAATAATAATGCCCATCTCTCTGAGCTACTATGAAAATTAGGTGAGATATAATACATTTAGCTTTTTCTGACCCATGATATACACTCAAGAAATCAAAACTGTTGATCTGATTATCTCAGTTTTGAGGGAAGAACATTAGGTTTCTGTAGCAGACCTAACACTTAATTGTTGGCTTCTTTATCTCTAATAACATGCTATAGAGGTGGCTTGAAAGGGAAGAAATCTAATGTAGATCACCCCCACTTTGTTGCTTTCTGGAATCCATCTTAGATGCAAAAGTCCCCAGAGGACAAAGTCACACTGTTCTACATGCCTCCCTCGGCTAGTAATTACAGGGACAATGGTTCCTGTTACCAACATACAGGTGACTGCGTTGAACATCAAAACTTAAAATTTACTCAAAACATTGCACAAGAGATGGGTGTGGGTGTTACAAACCTACAGGTGAGCTTTCTTGGTTGTGGACAGAGTCCATTCCACCCATGGGAACTGAGATGTGAAGGATGTGTGTGGCCTTCTCGGGGTCAGGCAGAGGCACTGGACCTGAGCACTACACTCACCTTTCCCAGGTGCTACCCAGTCAGCAGACTGAGACAGAGGATGCAGGGATGCAGATGTCAGCAGAGCCCTCAGTGAAGGATGGATCCACCAGGGAAGCCCAGGAGCCTTTATATCATCTAGACACCAGTCTCCTGGAATTAAGCATCTTATATTTTAACCTGACAAGTGGGTGCTGAGAATGCCAGGCACACCCGTTCTTTGCCAGCTTTACCTATGGCATAAGTGAACAAAACGAATATTTTTACCAAGCCTGCCTAAGACCCTACGTCAAGGTTGACAACATTTTCTGCAGTTTAAGGATGAGCATTTATTCTTTCTTTCCATAGTTCATGGCTTTATTTAAAGATTGTCTGCCAGAATAATAGATTTAGCTCTGGGGATTGAAGAATTCATGTTTAATAAAAACTGACTTGAAAGATTTCTCCCTATTCCTGTGAAGATCTAGGGTTTGCTTTGCTGAGGAATTTTCAATTTAGGAAAAAAAAATTCTGTCTGAGAAAACACCAACCTCCATTCAGACCATACCCCACATCTCAGGGCTGTCAGCAATGCTCAGGAAACAAAAGACTTCACAGATCTGAGAAGAGACAAGAGAGGTCCTGGAGGGCTTGGAAGGGCAAGGTTTTGTTTATTTTGGAGATTCTGTTTGTTCACTATTTTTTGCCTGCTATCTAAACATGGAAATATGAATCTGTGAAGGTAATTATTTTGGAGGTGGTGATGGAGGTCAATATTTATTTAGATCTTAAGAAAAGCTTTGTAAAACTCTCCGTAGATCTTCTACTTATTTTTTAAGCCTCCCTGATGTAATTCAATTTACACAGCATAAATCAACTCATTCACAGCATGCAGTTCAGCATCTTTATATGTTCAGAGTTATGCAACAATTCTACTACCTTCTAATTTACCACACTATCACGGATGCATCCTGTGCTGTGTTTTCAATGTAGATTAAGTACTAAGTTCTCTCTATCATAAAAAGAACTATCACCTGTTGGGATAAAAATAAGGGGAATCAACAACTGTTTAAATGAACATAAGACTCAACAGGAGGGAAATCATGCCTGGTACTGAAAAACCTACCCAGCTTCCCAGGGCTAGTGAGATCATGAATCTTAGAAAAGAATACACTGCCACCAGTTTGCTAGAACAGCATAATTCTTTGCTACATTCTAAATTTTATCCTTATACCACAGGTAAGTGTATTTACCAGCCCTCATCAGAGAAGCCTCTCTTTACAGCAAATGGAAACCATCACAGAAAATCTCAACTGGACACAATGCAGAGATTAACAAATCATGAGGGAGCCTACCCATCTACATCATATCTCCTGCACCTATGGCTCAGGGAACAAAGAGTGGACAAAAAGATTGCAGGAGCCAGAATACCAGGAAGTCTGCTGTGAAAGTCTGTGCTAGAAGTGGCAGTGTAGACAGGACCAGACAATGGCAGTATCAATAGATGTGTTAATGTGGAGGGTCCCACTATAGGCAAAAAACTTTACAAGCAACTAATGACTTCTAAGAGAAGGAGAATTAGCCTGTTCAAGGGATGAGCCTCTTTCTTATTGGTTGTCCAGTCGACACCTGCAGCTGAAAGGTCACAAGTGACTGAAGATTTGGTAGAAGACTGGTTCTCATCAAATGACTGAATTTCAGTGAGATATTAATCCCTCAGGAAAGCCCAGTTGCTCATGTGTAATGGGAGATAACAATAACCCTGTGTTCGGGGTGGGTTAAATGAGACACTTAAATGGATTATCTCTTTCCAAATTTAACAATCTGCAAAGATTACAGGCTGTGCCACTACACCAGGGGGATGCATTCTGAAAGAGTCAGGTCCATCTCATCCATAAAAGCAAGTGGAGCTGTTACAGAACTTGCTTTATGAACACAGGCCAATGTGAAGAACCAGAGCTCAAGGCTCCGGACCATACGACCCCAGAGCTGATGCTAACAACACTGTTCCCAGAATTGCTATGAGAACCAAAGGATAAAGAATCACTGGTGGCAGGCTTCTTAAGCAGAGTTAAATGGCCCTAGATTTAGAATCACATCCCAGCAAATGAAGACAGTAAGGTATAAGGAGTCTCTCTCTGTCAATCAGTGTCCATGGCCTAGGAAAATTGTTGTCATTCTAACGAGAAAGTGTATGGCAGGATTTATGTTTGCCTCAGAGTGCATTAAAGTGAATTTCAAAAGCTCATAGGCTGAACACCTTTTTTTTTGAGGTACCTTTGCAAGAAGACTGCTTTTATTTTTAAGTACAATTATCATTAGTTCTACCACTCTGCCCTGGTACAGCAAATGCCTTCTTCCTACAGTTTTCAGACTCTAGCTCACACACTCTGCTAGTCATGAGGTGCTTGAAATTTTAATTTGGGGCTTTGAACATTCCTCATTTCAAGCATAACCTCGTGTTGGAATGCATGCAATAAAAATAGAAATGGGTGAATGACATCTTGGGACAAATTTGCATAAACCTGGAATTCAGGATACACACCGCTTGTTTCAGAGGCAAACCTTTCTTTTTTAGGAACACACATAGACTCTCACGCACACTCAAAATAAAAAGTTAGGATGGAGATTTAGCTTAGTGGCCAAGTGCTTGTCTTGTTGTGCCCTGGTAGAGAGAACCCCAAATAGACCACTAGAGATGTGAACTCTCCAAAATGCAAAAGGCTTTTTTTTTCAAGGTTTATTGAAAAATGTGAGTCATGACAAGGACAATGTATAGGCATGGCAGTGGCTGGAGGAGGTGTCCGCCCCTTTGCAAGCTGGGTTTTTAAAGGCAAAAATCACAAGCTTATCCATCAATTAGGGGTCTTAGAACAAATGCAATTCTGATTTGCTTGTCTTTTGGGGGATTTTTAGATTTCCCCCATTATTTTAGCCAGCTGTTTACCAAGCCCTTTTCTTTTAACTACCTCTTCGGTTGGGTCATTCCAAGTTATCATTGGTTCTGGAACATTCTATGGTTAATTAACTGCTTTCATTCCCTGGGCTCTCTCTCCTGTTTGTACTTTATCCCTCTGCAGACCTCAGGCCTGTCTCAAAACTGGGGTCTAGGAACTTTTGCTCAAAAATGGAGGTGCTTCTCTGGTTCTTCAGTCTAACATGTGCAAGGTTAATCACAGAACTTTAAAAAGAATATATATAATATATGATATGTATAAGTTATTAAATTATAGATAAACTTATTTTATAATTACAGATAAATAATATAGTATATAAATTTATAGCTGAATAAATTATAAGTTTATTTATATAAATAAAACTATACAGAATTTTAAAATTCTAACATTATAAACATATATCATGTAGTATATATGAATATAATTTATTCTATTATATGTATAGAAAACTGGCCATAGCCTAGATGAAACTGAAGAACCAAAGAAGCATCTCCATTTTTGAGCAGAAGTTCCTAGACCCCAGTTTTGAGACAAGCCTGGGGTCTCCAGAGGAACAAAGTTTTAACAGAAGAGGTAGCCTAGGGGCTGATAATAGTTAATTATCCATGGAGTGTCCCAGGACTGGAGATAGCATGGAAAGACCCAGCCCAGGAGGTAGTCAAAAGAAAAGTGCTACAGTCAGCTAACAGAAGAAATCTAAAAATTCCCCCAAAAGACAAGCTAATCAGAATTGTATCTGTACTAAGACCCCAAATGATGTATAACCTTGTGATTTTTGCCTTTAAATAACCCAGCTTGCAAAGGGATGGGTGCCTCCTCTGGCCACTGCCGCACCTGTGTGCTGGACTGAGGTCCTTGTCTTGACTTGTGGTTTTTCAATAAACCATGCTTTAGCATTTTGGAGAGTTCACGTCTCTGATGATCTCTTTAGGGGCCTCATGACCAGAGCACAACAGAAGCCACAGTAATTAAGAAAAGTGATGAGAAAGATTTATTCCCTCTACTGACAGCATCATTCATTTTAGCTCTCTGAGCTATCTGATACAGGCCAAGGTAAACTGCGTGTCTATGACAGGACAATCACTTAGCCACTGATGTGCCAGAGTTCAGTACTATTGATCCAAGTGGCTCTCAGTACTCAGGAGACCTTTCTACTTCCTTTTGGCCTTAGGAAGGCTAAGGCTGTAAGTTAAAAGCACGCCTTAAAGCACGCATCCTTTCTCACAATGATGCAAAATTCCTGTTTCAATCAGCTACACATTTTAAAGCAGTAATTAAAATACTGCCTTCTAGTATGAGCTACTTGACAGTCAGTAGAAATACAGTGTGATTTTAGGGCCTTGGAGGAGGGTTTCTATTGTGATAAAAGTGAGAATTCCACTGAATCTTATAAAAGATGATTCTAGAAAGTAGAGGGAAATGGTGGCAGGCATTTGAGGAGCAGAGTCAACAGCAAATAACAAAGAGACAATGACTGAGTGCTGTACAGGGAGGATTCCTACTTCAGTGATGGCAACTGCGGCAGAGAGCAGAGGCCAGGAGCATGGGCTGGCATTAGAAAGTACAGGTCAGGGACTTCATGACTATTTTAGAGCAGAAAGACGGTACAAACAATTAGTCCAAGAGTAAGTCACCTTAGTAGGACAGGACAACTAAGGATTGGGGGTCCTGCCAAATAGATTTGTGGGCTTTAAAAAAATGTGTGATGCATAATTTATTTTTTGCATGTTTTGTGCCACCATGTCCGTGTGGGGTCTGTGTTCACCCTTGGGTGTCACCCTTGGGTGCCAGTCCTCACTCGCTACTGTTTATTGAGATAGGGTCTCTTTGTTGTCAGCCACTATGTACAGTGAGGCTAGCTGGCTCTGAGTGTCCAAGGATTCATTCTCCTGAGTCTGCCTCCCATCTTGCCATAGAAGCCCTGGATGGCAGGTGCATGTTAATGCATCTGGATTTATGTGTGCTCTGAGGATTCTAACTCAGGTCCTCATTATGGGCCCATGCTCTGACCTTCACCTGCACTCTGAGCCTTGAAGGACACAGCCTGTAGATATCTAGCTGCATATCCTGTGTTTCCCATTGTCCGCTATGATTTGGCCTGCCTGTCTGTAAGGGTTGGTACAAGAAGCTGGGCTTTTTACCTGAAGTCAGTATTTTGTCAGCCGCCTGGAGAACTTCCACTGTGCTTCCTGCCCCAGGTAGCCCCATACTTAAGCTGAGATGGGGATTCAATAAAGTGGCATTCTCTTTGGACGACTGACCTGAGCATCTGTGTCTTTACAATCTGAAGGCCTGAGCCTGACTAGCCCCCTAGTACTTACATAGCAGTCAATTTGTCTACAGACTCATCTCTCCAGGTCCTCATTATTTACTGTTTAAATGAAAATACAAAAGCTAAAAAGTAAAGTCCTCATCTCTACCTACATTCCTTAGAAATAACAAATATGTTATTGTCTCCAATTCATTTACAATATGTCTCTACTTATATTGGACATTCGTAATGTTGACACTGGATGTTTTACTATGATAAATAACAATACAAGAAGCATCTTTAGCATGTAACTTCTTCATGACATTCAGAAAGAATGTCTGACTTTCTGCTGTCCTACTCTACATGGCTTAGTAAAACTTCTTATCTGTGTTAAACTTGTATGTTAAGAAAGAACAGCATAAAGTAGGATTCAAGAATGCAGGGACTGAGCAAACAGTAATTCAAGTCAGTAGATAAAATGAACAAGTACTAGCTGCCCATCAGGACTTGCTTTTCAATATAGACCAGAGCTGGGCCTCAGTAGAGGATTCTCAGCTGGAGAAAGAGCCAACAGTCCTTTTACAATAAGAGTACCTGGCTGGGAACGTTTGAAAGAACCAAGGTGAACTATGCTTTTCTCTGTTGCTGTTGCTTTGGTTTTTGAGACAGAGTTTCTTTACACAGCCCAGTGTAGCCTCCAACTCCCAATTTTCCAGCCTCCACTTCTGGAATGTTAAAATTACAGTTATGTGTCACCATAACCAGCTTGAATTTAGCCTGGGAGGATATGGAGAGTTTCTGCATCTTATTGGGTAGATGATGTGTTCCCAAAGGCAGAACACTATTCAGCAAATGCATTCAGGTGACCATCTGAACTTCAAGATTTCACATCTCAGCTTTGGGTACTAAACTCACAGCCATCCCTTCTGAGAAGTCTAAAGTCAAGCTGTCATGTCTGAGAGAAAACTGAACGTTATAAACAGGCTGGTTTGTGAAGGATCACAGTGGCCTAGGCAAAAGAATAGGAGTAAAGAAAGAATACTGTTGCTCTCCATGCTGTAAAATCTCACAAAATAGAAGCAAAAAACCAGAAACAAACATGTTCTGGGGGGAAAAAACAGTGATTAACATATTACTATGTCAGTAATAAAAAATAAGCATTACATTCTCTCTCTCTCTCTCTCTCTCTCTCTCTCTCTCTCTCTCTCTCTCTCAGTTCTTCAAAACTCAGTGGACCATTATCTCCTGGCCTGGGACTCCTGACAATAAATGAATTGCTAGTTGTTCTTGTCAATAATTAAAATAAACAGATTAGGCCACAAACAAAAGTCAATTCCACTAAAGTATTTCTTTTTTAGTTCTGTTAACTATTAGCTCAAATGTTCTCTTTATCAATACAAATTGATTTTTCAATATAGATGCTTCCTGAGAAGAGAAATTGGAAAAACAACAGAATCAACCAAAAGAGTAAAACCAGCCACAGCTGATGTGTATCTTTTTGTCATTGTCATTTTTATCCTAAACTCACTACATGGCTTAGTAAAATGTTATTCACTAACACAAATTTTTATTTACCTGAAAGTTGGTAAAATTGGTGTCCCTATGTTGTAAGAAGAAAGAAAACAGAGCTCTCTGGTTGCCTGTTAGCTGCTGGTTAATGTTTGCCAAAGAACCCCAGGGCAACATGAGGTTGAAAATGATGCTGACTTTTATGGAACATGTCTTGGGGTTTCTTCTCTGATGATCACTTCAATATCATTTTGTCACATAGATTTATATCTTACTTCAGGCTACTTCCCTTCAGGATAGAAGAAATTGAAGGTTGCCTTCCAGACTGCTTGTGTCAGGAATCTCCTCCGCACTACATACTTGGTGTCTGAACCTGCCAGCCAGTGAAAGAATGGAAACACTGAATACTGTGAACAGCATGGAGTTAGAAAATTGATACCTTGATTTTCAGTGTTTAGATTTTAACTTCATCCATCCAGCAGTATTTCGAGAGGCATCAAGTTGGGTGTTTATATCCAAGTGTCCAGGGTTGTAATAGTGGATGAAGTAGATAATAAACCCATTTAAACAAATAAAGGCTCTACTAAGCAGACATAGTAAGAATACCTAATTGTCCTCTCTCTCATCCATCTGTCCATCTGTCCATCTGCCTTTCTTCCACTAACAACAGTGCTCCTTCCACCTCCTGCACCAAGACCCGTGAGGGCATGGCTACCTGGTCTAGCATGTTGGTGATGGTTTCATTGTTAATTTGACACAACCTAGATGCAGCTGGGAAGAGTCACCATGAATAATTGTCTGGATGTGGTTGTCCTGTGTGTGTGGTGGTGGGGGTCATAATTAATTAAATTGATATAGGAGGAGCCAGCATTACTCCCTAAGAGGGGGTCCTGAATTATATAAGAGTGAGACACTGAGCTAAATGCAGGTAAACAAACAAGTAAGCATGCATGCATTTATTTCTCTGCTTCTGATGTGTAGATATGATTTGCCTAACTTTTGAAGTTCCTCCCTTGATATCTCACAATGATTAACTTTAGCCTGCAAATAATTATAAGATGAATAGACCCCTCTGTCCTCTGAGCTGCTTTTTGTCAGAGTGTATTACCACCACAGTAACTGAAATAAAACTAGAAATGTCTCAACTTTTCCCCATGTGTGGACATGACAGATGTGAACAGAGTGCTGTTCATGGTGATGAACAACCAATCAGAAAGAAAATGGAGCCCTGGTTAAACTCATGTAAGAGACTTACACACACACACACACATACAACACCACTCATATGCCTCTGGACTGATTTAGCCAATAGTTTAAGGAATGTAACAACTACTAATAATAATAATGACAATTATAATAAGATTATAGTATGTATTCTGAAGAAAGCAAGCCAGAAGAAAAGGGAAAGAATGAGAGATTATCAGTAGGGAGAGCAGAGTGTATCAGATGAGAAATTCTGTGTTGGAGCTGGAGAAACAACTAGTACTTGTTGATGTTGCAGAGGACCAGGGTTTCGGTCTCAGTAGTCACATACTGGCTCACAGACTCTACAATTTCAGTCCTGGGGATCTGACACCCTCTAGTGACTCCCGTTGTTACCCAGTGCACACACACACAAAGTCACAGATAAAACACACATACACCTAAAGCCAAATAAATAAATCTAAAAAGGAAAATAAAGACACTAGTTCTTCTCTAAGGAAGTGATTAAGATGAGACCTAGGGGCTAGGTATGTGTACATCTTTAATCCAAGTACTTGGGGTAGGGAGGAGAAAGTCTATCTTTGTGAGTTCAAGGCTGGGCTGATCTCCATAGCAAATTACAGACCAGCCTGGGCTACTTAATGGCCCTTTCTCAGAAATAAAACCCCAATCAGACCTATAGTTGAGATAATGCACAACTCACATGCAACTTTTCAATTTAGTTCTTTGTTCTCTGTGTGTTTTGATGGGTTTGCTGTGACCCTTACTACAGGCTGGGGCATAATATAGACTGCTAAATGCAATACTGGGCTACCTCCATTTGTAGAGTACTTAACCTCTTACCATTACTGTGAAAAGCTACTAGCATCAGTCAATGGAGCAGGAACAATCCCTACTGAGCAGTCAGTTGTCTGTGCAATAATCATACCATGCTAGAAAATACTTGGCATCCCAGTGCTTAGCATTCAGCAGCACCACAACACTCTTGATTGAATTACTCTGTTGACAAAGCATAATTCGATCAATATTTTAAAAATGTCTTCCCTGGATGACTTTATCTTAGTGTAGGCTGTTCCTTGGAAATATAAGGATGGGACCTAATAGCAGCTGTGTATTTTAAAGATAATTTCTCTAAATAAGGTAATGATCTAGTGACTGAAATCAAGATTTAGACGCTTTGTCCCAGTGACCAAAAGTAACAGAAGTTTTCTTTGTCCCCACCATGTTAGATGCATCATAGCTTTGTATTTTGTTTTCTTGCTGCACCAGGGCTATGAGTGTATTTAGAGGAACAGCCTGGGCTCTTTTCTCCCTACCTCAGCACCACCCCCTCCCATCAGTGATTTAGGGACAGAAAGAGGGATTATTAGCTGTGTGGTAATTAGTATAACTTTAAGAAAACTGTAGCCCCATTCTTTTATTTAACTTTATGTGGTGTCTTGTTTAAAAAACAAAATTATGGCCTGGAGATAGATGGCTCAGTCTTTAAAGTGATTGCCTCAGACACATGAGGATGTCAGTCTAGTTCCAGCCTGATTAGTGACTGTTCTGTCCTGGCATAAAACACAAGAAAGCAATTTAGCAGAAAAAAAAAGCTTATTTGGGCTTATACTTCCTGTGAGATAAGAATCCATCATGGCAGAGAATCATGGCAGCAAGTGGCCAGCATGGTTGAAAGCTCATAACTCAACCATGACCATGAAAAAGAGAGAGAATCCTGGAAATGGTTTTTAAGCTCTCAGAATCCTCTTTCAGGGATGCACTTTCTCCAACACGCCACACCTCCTAAACCACCAGCAACTTTGGGTAACGTAAATGAGCCTGCGGGAGACTTTCTCATTCTAACAACCACACTAGAACTCATGGAGAGCAGGCCACGTGTGATGGTGTGGACTTGTAAATCCCTGAGTAGAACGGCAGAGATAAGAGAATTCTTGTGGATTGCTGGCCAACCAATCGAGTTGGTGAGCTCAAGCCAGTGAGAGGTCCTGTGTCAAAGAAGAGACAATGTCCCTGAATATGTCACCTAAATTGTCCCCACATGCATATGTACACACATACACATGAACATTTATGTTCATAGGCATTTAAAAATTATATCAGCCAATAATAGGATAGCTGTCATTAGCTTTATTTTTCTTTGCCTGGCACTCTGATAACAGGCATACATGCAATAATCTATCTACATTCTATGACAACTTCGTGAGCTAGAAAGTGACTTGAGTGGTGGATTTCACAGGATAAAGAAATTTCCAGAGTATGGGATTTTCTGAGTTAAAACTGGATATTTCCGGGCACAAAGGAATGAGTAAATCATCCTGTAAGTACTAAGAGCCATTGAGTTTTTAAAATGCTTGCTCCTAACTCTTGTGTGTATAACTACATCATATTATAAGACTTGATTTCTCCCCCTTCCCCCCCACACACCCTTTCATTAGTAAAAGAAGGAAAGCCCCCTCTCTTGGGAATGGGTGAGCACTAAATGGAAACAGCACCAGTTAGAAAATCTTTTAATGTGAGGCCACACCTACTGCACACTTCGATCTCTTATAGAGTGTTTTTCAAAATGCTACCAGCAGATGCACATTGGCAAGATGCCTTTTGCTGTGCTGGATGAAGTTGATGCACAGCAAGCATTTCTGAGGCTTAAAACACTGGCTGTATAATAGGAAGATGAATATGAAGACATTCACTATCAAGCCTCGTTAAAAATGAAATACATTTCTTATGAATGCTAGCCTCAGCAATGTATTGTTTGGCCTGTAGAAATACAGAATTGATTTTTAAAAAAAACCTGCTGGAATTCTCAAAGAGGCTCCCTCTGCCCCTTACAGAAATCCTCCCACAAGGTTATGACCTAACAGAAAGTTACAATACTGGTACACATTCTTGTAAGATGCCTGCAAGATTTTACTTAGCATTAGCAAGAAAACAGAATAAACATACAAGGGTCACTTTTCTTGTTCCTTTTATTATGCAGAAGTCTATGCATACCTTGATAACATCTAACCTGGGCACTGGTGCCTCTCAGGGATTTCAAGGGGCAAATCTGCTTAGGTTCATCACATGGTCACTGAGACCCCACCTGTGGTCACTTGGCAAATCCTTGTCATGATTCTAACAAGACTAAGGCCTCTGCCCTCCATGTGGACTGGCATCATTTACTGTGAAAGACGATGTATGGAAGGAGACACAGGATGGAGAAAGCACTGTGGGGACAGGAAGGAAGGACCAAGTGTCTGATTATGGCACGTGGAGTAGATTCTCAGAGCTGAGACGTCAATGTGTAGCTAGAATATTACAACAGGTAAAAGTCCTACTTTCCTCAGGCAGAAGCCAAAGAAATTCATTGTCTTTAAGAGAAGTCTACCCAAAGTATGTGACATTACAAAATAAGAAGCCAAATGCCCAAGATTTATGAATGAGTCTGTTTTGTTTAGAAGTTTGAGCTTTGAAAAGTTATCTTATGTGCGATAGGCCAGTTTGATAATCTTGAACTATCCCTATTTATTTGGTTCAGAATTTAGCACATATTATAAAGAACCTTAATGTATGGTACACTCTTATGTGAATATGTATCTCTGCACTGTTTGTTTTTGTAACTCAGGAACTCATTGAAATTAATATTGATCAGACCAATGTATTCAATGTAGATGTATTCACAAAAGAAACCATATTTTCAAACCAGGCTCATTTCCTTTAGGATTTTCCAACTTTGAGTGTTTGAAAAAGTATGTAGCAATTGAATCTTCTTTCTTAGATATTATTCATCATTAACTTGATCTGTATTTTTAATTATCTCTTTTCCTAATGGCTGTGGTGGATGTGTGGTGACTGATATACATTCTCAACCCACAACTGACATTTTGATTCCATACTTACAAAGTGGTTGGGTAAGAGCAGGGAGCCATCTGTGGCTGTGAACAGGACAAAAATAAGAAAATTTCTGATAAACCCAAGTATGAATTTTGTCAAAGGAGTTTGAACATTGCTTTGTAAGGTGCCAAGCTGGCTCCTTACTTTTTACAAAACCCAAACCCAAAGGCATCTTTGAGCATCACAAAGATATGTGATTCACAAGCATTGAGAAAATGTCATGCCTAAATTAAGTCTTATCATCAGTAGTATTTATTAAACACCCACGTCCTACATACACATGACAGTGTTCAAATTGCAGTAGCAGCAGAATCTTCAGCTGCAAAATACTCCATAATAAAATACCAAGCAGCTGCTGGAGGTCATCAAGATAGTCTTCACTGCAAATATACCTACCATAAATTTCCAGCAATCCATGGCATGAAGTAGCATCTCTCATATGATGCAGCCTTTGCAGAAGTGCATCATATTCAATTACCCTTATCAGTAAATAAAAGGCTTATAGATAATTCCAGCTACAATTCTTACAAATATGACAAGACATTTCCAGAAGAAGTACTCATGTTTAGTTCTATGACATTTTATATTGTGCTTTTTAAAATTATGGGACAATTAGTTGCAGCATTAGGAACAACATCTAATGTACATTATCTAAACATTGTTTTATTTTAGACTCTATTGCACTATTAAATATTTATTGCTACTGCATTTTATAATTACTTGTGAGAATATGTGCACTAAAAGAATTCATAAAGGCTGAACAAGCTGAACATTTGAAAACAATAGCACTGAAATTACTTTTTATAGCTAGAGGCTGAAAGTACGTGCAAGTGAGAAAAAAAATTGTTCCTCTATCAACTGGTGCTCTGTCTACAGCACAGCAGAAAAATCTGTTTGGTTTCTGCTGTGGAGCTAACTTTCAAAAGATTAACAATATGAATCAATCTTTTGGACAGAAGATTCTGAGCTATTTTTAAATCTAAATGAGTTATGTCATCCCTCCAGAATTTTGGAACCTTTAGTCACTTTACAAATGCACCTATTACATGCCAATTCCATTGATGAACATTTTCTCATATACATTTAACTGCCTTTAATGTGCTTAGTACCTCATTGAGGGATTTGAGAGGGGCAGAGAGATTAAAAGAAAAGTAGACAGTGTCATTTAGCTTCTCTAATTCTCATATGGGTGCAAAACATTAACACCCTTATCAGTCAACAAAGGACCCTCCTTTGTTGTTTTAGAGATGGAAAACTGAAGTTCAAAAAGAATGAAATGATGTGACATTTACCAGAGACCTCAAAGCATGTGCCTGGGATCTCTGTGTGAATACAAGGTGAACATATTGGCCCAGGCTACAAGTGGAGAGCTTTTCTATAGTATTTACTTAGAAAAGGCATGAGGTTTGTCCATTTTATACAGCATCTATACTGAATAAGACAGCTACAAAACATCAGTGGCAATGATTTTAGGTGATTTACTGTAAAATAATATGATGACAAAAGTTTTAACTAAAGATACTTTTTTAACTTTAGAATAAATAGTCCTAGGCTGTATTATCAGTTTCTCAAGTGTTTTGTTTCAAGGAGCTCATATAAGCATCCCGAAGACAGAAGTCCAAACCTGGTCAGGATACTCTTAGTAGATCTGAACTATGGCCATTTCTAGTTGGCTGCAGTAAAACAATTACCCAGCTATTTCTTCTGTCGTGTAAACACTGTCTTATCAAGCCTAACAAAGGCAAAACCTAAGGATGGCCCCTGACTATGGCTCCATAAGTAAGTGCAAACATTACCTGTCTGTTGTGTGTCATCTGCTTTAAAAAGCCAACCTCTGTTAATCAACCAGCACACAAAAAGAGAGGGTTTGTCTGAAAGCAGTAGCAGTGTTTGTTTATGGATGATAAATATCCATTTGGAATTAAGCCTTCACTATCTCAGGAAATCTCATTTTTTTTCAACAACTGGCACACATAGTTTTTCCATTAATCAAGAGTCTCTAGAAGACAGTCATCCACTTGAGTTACCAGCTTCTCTTTCTGTGTCTCCAAGAGGGTTGAGATGACGGTGCTCAGAGCATTTGTAAACACTGCTACTTCTCAGTTATTTAGGGGTGGTTTCTTCTGGCTTTTTCCTTCTTCAGAACACCCTGCATCTGACATTCTCAGTAACTGTCTTATCTGAGAGGAGATGGGAGGAAAAGATACGAGACAAAGGAAAGGAACATTCGACTTACCCTCTAGTATCTCGTTCAGAAATGGATATCAGCTGTGTGATGGACGCAGTAACAGAATGATTCCTGATTATCTGAATGCCATGTTCAAGCCTGTCTTTCTTCCTTTTTTCTGTGTGGATTTCTGGTATCCCTCCTGGTTTGCATGATTAAGACAATCCTGCATTTTGCTTGCTAGATAGCAGTTACATTTTCAACTCTTGGGATAAGCAGACATACTCTGGTAAAATTGTGCTTACGCAAGCTGTGCATGTCGTAGATAGAAGAGTTAAACCTCAAAGCAAGCCCTGAGCTAATGAAGACATGGGTCTATTTTGACATTTTTTTAAAGTGTGTTTCTTAGTAAGCTGACTTTAAAAACCTGCTGGCTTCCCCATCGAAAACAAAATTCTGTCTGTTATCTCACTTCAACGAATGTGGAATAAATTCTGAACAATAAAAAAAGAACATAAAGTAACACATAGACTCTATAACACTGTTGATTGTTACAGTTGGCTCTGAAGAGCTGTCTACCATCAACCTCTGCAGTTTCTGCGGCTACCCTGCTGCTTCAGCTGTGTCGATGTGGGCAAAACTGAGAGTCCAAGTAATTAAGAGAGTAATTCAAGCCAAAAAGTGTGACTGAGAAGAAGCCATTTGGCATCTTTACTCTACATATTATTGCCACATCGTAATTTACCAGTTCTTTTGCTTTCATTGTTCATTTTTCTCCCCAAAGGACTCAAATCAAAATGAGCAACACAATGAAATTTACATCACAGTCCACTCAGAACTCTATATAAGCACTTTGAATGCTGCAATCTGAATAAACTGATCAAAGTCTGGTTATTGCAGTTCCCCATCACCGTGCTGAAACTTGAGAAGCACCATGTTCACAATATCAGACAAAATGTTCACAGCTATCTCCACAAGTAGACTACATGAATGGAAGCCACCCCTGAAACTTTCTTGATAATCAATCAAAGTACCATCTCTTACTTAGATTGCAATCAACTTCTACAATGCTTAGAAATTATATCTCAGAGAGAAATTGCTGTAGTAATAAACAAAAATCCTCCTTTGAGTCAACAGAGATGGCTAGCTGTCCACCTACTCACACCCTTCCATATGGTAAAGTATGTCAGGATGTTGCAAACCAAATATTACTTTGGTTCATAAAATTAGACAAGGTTCATTAATAAAATAAGACCTTTCTTTCTCCTTAAGAGTTGGGGAGAAATTACTTCTACAGTCTCACTTGAGACTTTCTATGGTCTCATTTCTTCTTGCCCAGAAAAAGTTGAGCCAAGTTATTAGTTTATTGAGTTATATTTCTTATTCTAAAAGCAATACTGCTGCCATTGTTGACAGACTGACAGACTATATTTACTGAGTGAATGTTCATCATGAAGTGGCATGACTGGGCATGTCAACACCATCACATGGATTCTTCAAGCATGGGAATCTCAGTCATCAGATCCTCTTCTATTTGCAGGAGCCTGTGGACTCTTCCTGGTATTAGTCTCTGAGATCATGCATATTATTGAAGAAGAAATGCTTCGTGACAAGGATGCTTACTGTCTCCTTTTCACTTGCTCTAAGGTTCTTGGTGTGCTGGTTTGGTTTTGTTGCAGTTGTTTGTCAACTTGACTTAAAGTGGACTCGTCTGGATATTGGGAGCCTCAGTTTCAGAATTCCTCCACCAGCTTCAGCTATGGACAAGTCTGAGAGAACATTTTTATAAATGATAGTGGATGTGAGTGGTATCAATCCTAGGAAAGCGTGTAGGCTGTTCACCTAAATTTCCAGCTACCTAAAAAATTTCCACTGTATTACGCCCCTAAAAACACCAGATATGTAAGTCTAATATGACCTTCAATAAATGACATTCTCCATAGACAAATGACCCAAGCATCTGTGTCTGTTCAATTCATAGGCCTGAGCCTGAGTTGCCCACCCAAATAGCATGGGCCACTATAAAAGTGGTTCTGAGTATATGAGCAAACAACCCCCACAAAGAGCAAGCCAGTAAGCAGTGTTCCTCCATGGCCTCTGCTTCCCTTCCTACCTCCAGGTACCTGTCTTGAGCTCCTGCCCTGCCTCCCCTCATTAGGGACTCTTAAACTGAAAGTTAAAATAATGTAAAATATTTAATTATATTTTATAATATATAAATATATTTAAGTTATATAAAAATTATAAAGAATAAATTCTTTCCTCTCTGAGTTACTTTTGGTCATGAAGTTTATCACTACAATAGAACGCACCCTAGGACACTTGTCCTTCATACTGATCTAGATAGACCCACAGAACTTTCCAGTTCTCAAAGTCAGGGTTACTGATCAATGGGAATGAGAAGACTTGTACTTGCTACAAGTTACAGCACCAAGACCACACACTACTTTAACAGTATCTCCTTCGAAGTTCGTGTTACCATCTGGCTTTGTTGTTGGACTGCTACTGTGACTGCTACAGACTACTGGTTATTTCGTCCCTTTGGACTTTAACTGGGGGGGGGCACTCCTTTGAAGCCATCTCATCATGGGACAGAGCTGAAATCTTAGTTCTGATGAAGGAAGCTTTAGTACTGGGCTCCAGTTCATTAGAACCTTCCTCCCCTTTTAAGGAGGGCTCACAGGACTAAACGGATGTCTTTCTTTGGGAAGAAGAGAGTAAACGTATGAAGGGACTGACACATTATTTCCAGTAAGACACCATCACTTTCCCTTCCTGAGGCCCAGTTCTTTCTTTGGAAATCAAAGACTGGGGTGGTCAAGACAAGGAAAACGGACCTGCTGCATCTTCCCTGTGCAGGCAGACACCTCCACGTGTCCTTTCAGCTTCCTCCTGCTCCTGTTCACTTTTTGATTTCAGGAACTGACTTCTTCAGGGGCTCTTCTTGAGGGCCTGGCTTCAGACAGACTTTTGCACGCCCTATTTCCCGATGATAAAATTATCCCTTCAGCCCTTTTACCTAAGGGTGCCTCCTGCATCCTCTACTTCCTTCAGAGAGGCCTTTCCGACTTCTCAATTTCTCAGAACAGGTCAGTGTTTCTAATGAAGACTGCCCTATCTCCTTAAGGCTCTGCTTAAAAGTAACCACAGCTGTCGTTTTATTGTTTTGTGGTTATTTATGTTTTCTTTAAGTGCTACCTGATATCAGGGAATCACAGTTATACTCATAATCATATTTAAGCTATGTGTTGGATTCACAAATAACATTCTGTAATTTTCAGAAAGTCCCATTCTTTATTTTTCAGAAAGCTTTTGAGCTCAGTTTATTAAAAATAAGGAACTACAGGTTGTGGTGTGATCCATGATTTGCCTGAGCTATTTTAACTAGATGAGTTAACATGGAAGACACTAATGAAGCACACCTGTGGAGAAGGAACATACAAACCGACTGCTCAGATGTGAATAGGCAGTCCCAGCTCCTGCCTCCCCAGCTGACTGCTACATCCACTGTCCTGAACCTATTTCTAGTCATGAGGGATGGAATCTCCCAGCCATGAATCAAAACAAGGCCTTTCTCCCCTAAGTATCTTCTTGAGGTGTTTATCCCACAGCAAAGAGAAAAGTGATTGAAACACACAGTAACTGATAGAGCCTGAGAGTGCATTTATCACACATTCTTCCTATACACACATTGTTCTATGCAAGATATGGGAATAAAACTGTAAACAAGGCATAGTTCCTTTAAGAAGCTACTTGAGTGGAGAGGTGTGCAAGCAAATATGGTGAACCGACTATTGCACAGGCTAGGCTGTTTGGATAGCATTCAGCAGACATGGAGAAGAGGGTTGCCATTTGTACCGAAGGGCAGTGAATCCTGATGATAAGCTTGGCCTCATCAAGCAATGATAAAGGCATTCAAGGAGCCTCTAAAGGAAAGGCACCAAGAACAGGGGAATGCGGCTCCCATGGCAGTAGAGATAGCTCAGAAGTGTGAGCACAGAGGTAAAGAGGTGGGGAGGAAGTGAGCTGGATCAGAGAGTAGAGAACCTCTTAAGGAACACAGAGATTATGGGATTCACCAAAAAGACTTATGCAAAAGAGGTCTGACTGGATTTCAGAACAGTTACTCTGGAACTGGAAAGCAGTAGATTAGGGACCGTCTAGAAATTACACCAAGAGAAAAAGCAGTGGGTACAGACATGGTCCTAGAAGAGCAATGATGGGAACTGGAAGAAGGAGCAACCGTGGTGGGGATGGGGAGGAGTGGACACGAATGTTGAGAGAGGAGGAGAAATAAGTGGAATTCACAGCAATTAGGTGGGAAAGTGAACAGAGAGAAAAGACTCTGGGAGATCTCCAATTTTCTAGCATGGCCAATTTGAAAGATGGTGATACAGCCTACTCTAGTATGAAGGGTAGAAAGACTTTGGGGAAAACAAGATAATTTGCATTGGAGACCCATGGAGTTCAGAGTACTTGAGAATCCTACCAGTGGAATTGCCATGTGTTTGTGAATGGGGCTACAACTGTGAATCAGGTCAAGAGGGACACTTCAGAGGATGGAGGAATCCCCAAGAAGCCAAACCTACATTTTAGTTAAAACATATATTAGACTGAAAACCTAGAGCCAACCAAGCCGACAATGTTTCCCAATATTTTCTTCTATGCACTAAGGCATGGGAAAAATTGCCTAACATGAAAAGAAAGTCATTCTACTCTCAGCAAATTACATTTTTTGGTCATGTTCATGGCATTTTGCACATCATAAGAAGGCAGCTCAGTAATAATGAGAATCCACCTGAGCTCTTAAGAGAATTGACTTGGATTCCATGCATACGGCATTTAAATTGTCCATAGATTGCTATGCTTTTCAACAATTGCTCACGACTCCCCCATTGCCTTCCTTTCTCTGCTTACCTCCATTCTGCCGTGCCATGGGAGAACATTAAGGTGCAGACACTAAATGATTTAGCAAGGATAACGTCATGAGTCAGTAGCACAGCAGACTCATCAAGTCTCCATGCATATTCTTAAACCCCTTCAGGACATAAAGGAAACATCCAACTAGAACTCTGCACTAATTGACATTTCCTGTTCACCCTGACTTTGATCCTTCATCACGGCTCCTTGACAGTCACTGTGTGGGCCTACGGATGAAAGATGGAAGACATGATCCTTGTTCATGAGCTGGTAGGAGGCTGGACTGGCAGTCAGTTAGGAAACACTATGATTAGCGCCATGAATGAAATCTTATGGGTACCACAAATGGTAGAGGCGGGTGCCAAATTCTACCCTGAAGCCCAGAAAGGATGCTTAGGAGAAACAAGGTTTGTGCCAAACCTAATTTTATCTTAGAATTTAAGTGCCTTAAGGCAAATAATTTGAAATAACAAATGAGTATGCAGCTAATATTCACAGAGCTTTACATCTTGGATTTATATGCACACATATGGGAGTGGAAGCAGAATGAAGACAGCCATGTGACAGGGGGAAGCATTGGGTGACAGCACCAAGCATTCTGGAAAGCTAGAGTTATCTCACTTGGAATACAGGTCACTGGAGGAGATAAAGAAGCTACAGAAACTGATTCTGCCCATGGTACATGCCAGCCCTCTCTACCAATTTGTCATTGGTTTTCTTTTTTTGTTTGTTTGTTTTTTTTTCATTTTTTTCTACCTAAAGGCACATCCATTTCAGTTCAGTTCTCCTCACTGATTTTCACAACTAAAGGACTGAAGGCTGCAGGTTGCCTTGGTGAACAAATTCATTTCAGGGGCAGTGAGTACAAATTTATCATGAGGTGAGGGCAGGAGCTGAAACATCTTCACAACATCTTCACTGCACCAGAATCTTGTAACAATAATGGAAATGATGCAGGGGATGGGGACATGGAGCCTCTTATGCCCAGATTCCACTTCTTCCCCCACACAGTACCACTACTGGATGCTGCTTCTCTAGTACATGGCACCATCATGGAAAGTGTGTTTATGAACATATAATGCTGTATGCCAATTGTACCCCCAAGATGTTTCAGTCCTTTTTATCTATCACCACTTAATACTCTGACTCCCCAGAACTTAGAGACTATACATAGTCTGCCAATAAAGCAGCAGAGTATCTGGACTAGATCACATAAACAGGATGAGGTTGGTGCTGAGATGACACTGTGACCTTTATGATATCAAATGCCATGCTCTCCTCATCTTGGTCTGTTTTGTTTTACTCATACAAGAATACTACAGCGGACTGTGGAGAGACATATCTGCATTCTGAGTGCTTTGGAGGTGAGGTGGGAGGAACATGAGATTAAAGCCAGAGTGAGACCCAGCCTCAGCGGGATAAAAGAAAAGAAAGAAAAAAACTCAGGAGGGATAATGACAGTGATGGAGTTTTTATTAAGAATGTTTTTCCTACCAGTGTTCTGGAGACAAGGAGCTTAAACTTAAACTACACAGTAAAGGTTTTTCTAGCTGCTTCACAACACAGGAGAATCATTACAGAGCAAGACTGAAGGGATGTGCAAGCTCAGGTCTCTCTGTATAACACTGATTCCAACTCAGGTGACCATCTTCATGACCATGTCTAACCCTAATCCCCACTGCCAAAAAGCCCCATCATCAAACAGCACTAATGTATGGATTTGGAGGCTAAATCTCTAGCGTGGGAACTTTGG
Organism: Sigmodon hispidus; assembly: GCA_004025045.1. Lineage (NCBI taxonomy): Eukaryota > Metazoa > Chordata > Mammalia > Rodentia > Cricetidae > Sigmodon > Sigmodon hispidus. The sequence continues at coordinate 33,396 of PVIH01004573.1, forward strand.
GGGATTCCCTTGAAGCACAACAGTCTCCCATCTCTTAGCTGCCTCCCTTCTACCTGTTTACTCAACAAAGACCAAAGCAGGTCCTCAAAATATGTTCATAACATTATCGTCTCGATGCTAAGACACCTACACAGTTCATTGAACATGGAGATGTCACATTGATGACTTCATGGAGCCTTCATCCCTATATGCTAGCATCTTTGGTACAGGAAGAATTTCTACAGACTACCAAAATAAAAGCGATCTATTCCCTCTCTCTGATATTTCAGCTTTTCCCCAATATCTGGCTCTGGATTTTCATTCTATGCTAACTAGAATTTTTGCAATTCTACAATGGAAGCTTTCTTCTGCAGCAGATGGGAACAACCACTGAGATATATAGCCAGATATGCACAGCATGAGAGACCTTGGAACACTCGGTTCTAAATTGGGTATCTTCATCAAATCTCTTCCTTCAGGGCTCAGGGAACTCTTGGGAAGAGGAAGCACAAAGAATATCAGAGCCAGAGGGGATGGAGGACAACAAGAAAACTAGGTCCTCTAAATCAACATGATCAAAGCTTCTATGGACTCACAGAAACTGTTGCAGTATACATAGGGCCTCCGCAGGTGTGTACCAAGTCTTCTGCATATGTATTACAGCTTTCAGTTTAGCATTTTATAAGCAGAAACAGGAAGCTCTCCAGGCCTTTCTAGCCAGCCAGGCTAGCTCAGATGGTGAGCTCCAGGTTCAGTATCAGACCTGTCTCACAAAGTAAAGTGAAGAGTGATGGAGAGAGAATTGCCCTACACATGCACATTCACCTACACACACACACACACACACACACACACACACACACACACACACACACCTGCACACCTATAAACACAAACACATAAAAATGAAGTTGAAGTTATATTAGATCAGAATTGTTTTTTATAATTAATGAATTTTGAAGCATCTTAGGAACACATGATTTTGTCAAGTTATGATGCCATTGTCTGAGTTCCTCAAAAATTCATGTTGAAATTCTAACTCCAAAGACAGTGGTATTAAGACTTATGTGGGAGATATCTATTTGTTGTGGGATTATGAGGGTGAAGATTTCAGAAGTGGGATCCATTACATTACAAAAAGAAACTTCAGAGAGTGAGCTAAAGATTCCCGTCATTTGAGGGTATCAAAGGAGGCACCAAGCTGATGGTATCCGACAGACACTGACTCTGCCTGCTTTGTGCCTCCTACCTTCTGGGAGAGTGAAGAATAAATTCCTGTTGTCTATAAGCTTTATATGTATTCTATTTTCTCATGAAAAAACTTCAATACTACGATATCTGACAAAACAGTACATAAGCTTAGAAAAGTGGGTCACAGAGATGTTATTAATGAAGGACAAACAGTTGGTAACATTGTCCAACATAAGCTTTGTCAAAGAAGAAGATAAACTTTGTGTTTTAATTCTTTTATTTTGTGGGGTTTAGTTTCATAAAGAAGAAGAAGCTAGCTGGAAGTAAGAATTTGAAAAAGGTTAAATGAATTTTTACCAAGCCAGGCAGTATGCTTTCCCCTTGAGTTCAAAAAGCTAGAACATTTTAAAGTCACCCCCAAAACTTGAGTTCACACATTTACAAGGATAGGAAGAAGTCAGTTTTTTAACCTGTATTTCTTATTTAAATTATTAAGAGCCAAAAAAAGAGCCCAAACATATCCAAAAGGCTAAAGTAGAATATTGTAGGATGGTTTTATACAACATTAAATACTTGAGATTTCTCAGTTCTGAATTCTAGCTGCCTCTCCCTGAAGGAAAAGGCACACCTCCTCAGGTTGCTGCGCTACTGTAGAATGCCTCAAGTAGCACCAGTTACATGCCAATCTAACATTTTCTCTACTGTCCCAGGGGTACGTGTCCATCCTGTCTTGAGAACAATGACTGTTTTAACTGATTTATTACAGGCAAAGAGGGTACAATCTGCATGACATCTATATGAAATGACTGTTCCCTGGAGTACTCTGGGGACCCTGACTGCACTGGGCACAATTTATGCATTTGACCTGCTCACTGCTCACAACTGCCTCAAAAGCTCCATCAATCTGATTTTATAACTAAAGCAAGATAAAGAGGTGAGAAAGGTGTCCAAGGACATAGTAGCTGAATAGCTTCCAGACCTGCCGGGCCCTTGTCCTCCCAATTATGGCTATAAATTTTCTGTCAATCATAAATATCTCTAAATTTCCACTATGTATGTATAGATGGATAAAACTAGACAGAGCAAAATTTGAGGTAAGGTTAGGAACAGAGGAGAAATTGGAAAATAAAGTATCCCTGCTGGGGTCACACTCCATAGATATGGTTAAAATGGGGTCTGGAGTATATCACCCAGGAAGATGAATCATCTAAGGAGAGACAGCATCATCTGAGTTTTTGAAGGGGTGAAGGGTGGAAAGGAGGAAAGAGGTGGTCCAAGCTGTGAAGTGGATGTACTTGCTTCTCTCTGGTCCCTCTGATTCAATTGAGATTGAATTCTGTGCAGGATTCTTGTTGAAAGTGCTAGGGTTTTCCTGAGATCTGGATGTCTGCTACTCAGAGGCAAATAGAAGCAGTAAGATGAAACCATTTCCCCTTCCCTCCAGAGTAAGGAACAAGAAGGAACCAGGAGGTCTAAACAACAGTAGAAATGGGGCCATCAAAGGACATCTAGGATGCTGTTGCTACCTTTACAAACCACACACATGTAAAAGAAATATGGAGGTGGATATTCCTCACCAACCCTACAAAATTCTCTAAAGATTAAATTATGCGATAGACAAGTAAAGGTGGGTAATAAAAAAGCACGTCCCACTTGGGAGTGGGGAGCCATGGTCTGAGTGTACATTTTCCTCTTTTCAAGACAGGATCATAAATCTTCACAAATTTCATCGACTATCTGTTGTTCTTATTCTGCATTGACTAACCATTTTCTGTAGGTCAGTTGGACTATTCTGTTGAAATTTGTTATCCATTATGATTTTTAGTTTTATCTTTTTGTACCTTTTAAATCTTCTTCATTACTACCTTTTCAACTTATATCATGGTGTCTTTAGCTGTGCAGAAGTTTTGGTTTACATGTGACCAAATTAGTAGATCTCTGATGGTTGTTTTAGGGGCTGGAGCATCATGGGGAAAATATTACTCAACACTGTGGGAACACAGGCTATGAGGTGGGAGAGTCTGGGAAAAGTGATTTAATATAATTTCTTTCCTGGATTAAAGATTAAGTTTACAAACATTTTTTCTTTCTTCATTTAAAGATTCCAGTGGAAGAAAACTATATGCCTCACATAAATTTATATTTGTTTCTATGATTCTTGAAGACAAAGGAGAAATTAATGACAATCCTATTTCCAAAGTCACTAGGACATCCGCAACAAAGATGAACAGTGGAAAAATAGTAGAAATTGTTGGATTTCTTTGACATATTTGTCAAGTCACATAATTCTACTTTAGAATTATAGATTTTGATACCAAGAAGGCTTCCTGAATCTCTGTTGCTTTAGATGTTTCTGTTCATCACCTTTAAATTTCCAATGTGACAGGTATCATAGCTCACATTATCAAAGAGTATACACTGTTACATAGGATACATTGTTGCAGAGGATTCAGAGGATACATTTTACAGAAGATACTCTGTTGTAAAAGATACACTGTTGCAGAAAATAACTTGTTGCAGAAGATACATTGTTTCAGGGAGAAAATACTGTTGTAGTGGATACACTGTTGCAGAGGAAATACTGTTTCAGAGGTTTGCCCAAAGAAGTCTACAGCCAAGGCTTTAGGTGAAGAGTCAGTATTTTATGTTCCAAGTAGCCAGTAACCATAGTGATGCAGCTCATATCTCCTGTGCCTTTTGTCTTTCACAGAATGATGTATTTTCTATCCCATTGTCTTAACCTAGTCTATGAAGCTCATCAATACTCAAACTGCTTCATTTGGATTCTTCCAGCACCACTGACTTTCAGTTCTTTCTTCTTAAGTCTCATTTTTTGCATTACATGAGTTAATTTCAGTGCCTAATCATAGAAGCTCATTGCTAACACCCATAAGAAAAATTATAACAAAAGCTACACTCTTCAGATCTGGATGCCAAGATAAATGTTGTCATCTGCTATTCTGTCTCTACCTAAATACATTTGTTTCTTTCCCATCTGTTTGGAAACTTATTTAAGCAAATTAACATTTCTCTCAGAATTAATCTGGCATGCATATCAAATGGCAAATATTTTTATGTGAAGAATCTTTGCCTCATCATTCTTCCTCACACCTCTGTGCCAAAACCATTGTTATCCCAGCCTGCAGATAAAGTACCATAAATTTATTTGCAAGTTTTTTTATACTAAATCTTATTTTTTCAAAAAGAAACTGCACTCAGAAGGTAGAGCTAACTTGCTCCAAGTCACAGTTAGTGCCTCCGTGATGCAGCTGGAGTTACATTCCTCAGAGGCGAGGCAGACAGGTTGTTCATCTAGCTGCCATCCACAACTCTTTTCAAAACACCCCCCTTCCCCCTTCCACTCAACCATAAAGGTCAAAATGATACTGCCATATGCTCTGACCCCAGAATCAGGGACCTCAGTGTTCTTTATTGGGTGATGTATCTCATGATAATTTGAGAGTCCGATACTCCCTTGGCATGGAAGAGATTAGACCATCCACAGACATAGCTAATTTCCTTCTAAAGAGCATTCTTTACATGCCATCTTTTTTTGTCAGGAAGACACAGAGAACCCTTCAACTCCCTCCCACCCGCAAGCAAGATAGTATATGAAGTATCTTCCCACTTCATCACTTAGAGATTCCAGAAAATGTGTACATTCATGACCAGCCTGAGCTACCTAGAGAGCTCTAGGTCAGCCTGAGCTATAAGATCCTACCTTTTTTAAAAGGTCAAAAAAAGGAGCCTTTTATTGGAAGCTACTATCCCATTGAGGACCACAGGCAGCACAGGACAGAAGTAGTCAGCACCTGTGAGGTATTACCCTCCATCTAAGCTGATCCAGCTGAAATCCTGTACCAAGCAGAAGTCCATGGAAAGTAGAGAGGGCTGGTGTCCCTACCATCCTCATGCCATAACTCTTGATATTCCCATTACAGATCAAAAGCTCCCATCCATGAGAATGATGGTGAACAGAGACTTTAGAGCTAAGTAGGTCAATAACTTGTTTGACACAAGCCTGTAGAAAAAGCAGCAGTTTTGCATGCCAAAAGGCTGAATTTGTAACTCAAAAATCTTACTAGCCATTCTGGAACTTTGGGAGCATCTTTTGAGACTCTGTCTTCTGTGTAATGTTAGGGCTAAAACAACTGGCTTTGGGGAGGGATTCGTAGGATTAGAATGGGAACAGAAGGGATCAGGAATAGTTCTGAGAAAGGGTGAATGTGCAGAAGGGGCAGGGCAGGGTGGGGAGAGAAAATAAAAGTCAGAACTTACAGTATATGGGAAATTAGCCGTTAATTTCTTTCCAGAGTCTGAATATTCACATTGGCCTAAGTTCTGGCTTGTGATTCTCCTTTGCTGTCTGAACAGCAGCCATCAGAGGGGAAAGGACTTGCCTGGAACTGTGTTTTTCTTTGAGAATTGCCATGTCAGAGCTTAGGAAGGATAGCAACAAGATGAGTAATGCTGAAAACACACCTTTGCAGTTCCAGAGATAGTCCTAATAGGGACTGCAAAAGACAGCAATTAGAAGGTCTTTGGGGACAGGAACAAAGGAACAGAGCGGTACTTAGGGAATCCTTGGCTATGCACGGATCACTGAAAGGGGGGGACAGTAACTTCAGGTGGCCCTCTGCTGATGAGACAGTTCTGCCCCTGCCTCCCTCTCCCCTCCTCTGTTGTATGCAGTTTCTGACCTGTCCAGCCTGGCCCTGAGGTTCTAACCCACAGACCCACAGACCTGCAGACCCGCAGTCCCACAGAAACACACAGCCATTTACATTAATTTTATGCTGATTGGCCTAGGGCCCAAGCATATAACTTGTTAGCTCTTTCATCTTAAACTAACACATCTTGTTCAGTCGTGTGGCTCGGTACCTTTTCTCAGCAACATTTCAACTTTTTTCCTCTGCATCTCCTGTCATATCTCTTGTGTCTCTAGCATCTCTGCTCTGTTCTTCCTGTTTCCAGAGTTTTCTTAGTCTGGTGAGAAACACCCATACTTCCTGTCTTACTTTAGCCAATCAGCATTTTTATTAAACCAGTAGGCAGGACAATTATTTACAATGTAACAACATAATCCCACTACACTACTCCTCCAAGCAAAAACAAACAAACAAAAAAATTGAAGTTCATGTCTGGAAACTCAAAATATATAAACCACAAAAAAATAAGAAAACAGTTGTAGGTGACCTCTTCTTGGTCTGCTGTTAGTTTTGATACAGGCTCATGTGTTTGAACACTTAACCCTGAGCCAAGTGAAAGATTGTAGAATTTTGAGGACCCTGGTGTAGCTACTTGAGTGGGTTTTCATGGTTGAGCATCTGGCCCCAGCTAGAGCTCTCTCTGCTTCCTAATCCACTGTAATGTGCAAGCCTCAGCCCTGAACTCCTGCCAGCATGGACTGACTCACTCCCATCACCCTGAGTTGTCTGCCTGATGGACTGATATGTTCTGGTAGCACAACACAGAATAAATCCATCCTCCTCTAGGCCAAGCGTTTGATCCCAGTAATATAAAGCAGTACAATTGGAGCTGAGCTTTCCTGTGGGAGTGTTACAGTGTCAGGGCAGAGATGCAGGGTTCTGCTGCTAGCAGTGGGGGTCTAGGATTTGAGCTTTGACCTTCCTCCTACTAGAAGGTCCTGGCCAAGAAACCACACCTTTATAGTACCCACTCCACTCTTCTCTCCAACAGTTGTGTATATAGCACCAGTCTCATAGGTCCATATGAGGAATCACTAAGACTATGTGCATGAAGTGGTCAGCACAGTGTTCCCCTGATCTATGGGTCAGCATTTGGCAGATACACTAACTACTACTATAGCTGGAATTTTTTCTGGGCCACCATCCAGCTCCCCCAAAAAAGGACACAGAGACTTATAAATGCTCGGCCTTAGCTTAGGCTTGTCCCACTAGCTATTTTTAGCTTAATTTAACCTGTTTCTATCCATCTATGTTTTGCCCCAGGGCTTTTTACCTTTTGCATTCTCTATGACCTGCTTTCCTGCTTTCTCCATGTCTATCTGTCTTCCCCTTGGTGTCTCCCTGTCTTCTTTTCTTCTTTCTCAAACCTAAATTCCTCTTCCTACTCATTTTCTCTGCCAAGAAGTCCTGCCTATACCTTTTCCCTCACCATTGGCTTTTCAGCTTTAATGAGATCAATCAGATGCTTTAGATAGGCAAGGCAAAATAGCAAAATAGCATCTTTACATAATTAAACAAATGCAACACATCTTTACATAGTTAAATATTCCCCAACATACCAGTGTTACTAGAAGCTTTTTCTTACAGTGTGAAGCCAAAACTGAAGAAAAGGCCATGGGTGTGGTATAATTGTCCTCTTCCAAGGGGAAATAGATGGAGACTGTGGAAAAAGCAGCCAGAACTACGTACTGGGAGAAGAGGAAGGAGCCAGTGGCAGGCTGGTGAGCCTGGGGTTCCATGTAGATGAAATGATTTGTTAATTCTTACATTTGTGCCAGATTCAAAATGACAGTAAGACCAAAGCATAAAACAAGAGATAGTGTTTCTTCCTTGTCTCACCCTGTCCCTATGTGTGTACATATGTACATATGTATGTGATGCATGTGTGTGTAATGTATGTATGCATATATGTATGTACATATGTACATATGTGTGTGATGTATGTGTGTGTGTAATGTATGTATGCATATATGTATGTACGGGCCTCAGTTGGTCACTACACACACACTGAACTAGTTTCTGTCATATCACTGTGGGCATAATATAGGATGGAACAAATTAAAAGAAGAAAAGTTTGTTTGGGTCATTATTTTAGAAGAGCTCCGTGAATCATGGGATGGAAAGCATGATAGTGTCTGCCCAGGGGGTGGGAGCTTGCAACAGGGGATTACCATGCAGCAGGAGAACAGGAAGCCCAGTGTCCAGAATCAAAATTCATGTTAAAAACTTTGCTTATTCTAGTGACCTAATTCTATTTAATTGGACAGACCTCTTAAATATTCTATAGCCTTGCAAAATAATTTCATCCATTAGAGAACAGTGTCCAGAACATAAGCCTGCAAGAGACATTCCAGATTCTAATCATAACATTTTACTCCTGGCTACCAAAGGCCCTTAGTCAGTTCATAATACAAAATGTACTTAATATAACATCAAGAGTCTTCATAGGCTTAACAGTCCCAATAATACTCAAAAGTCACTGAACTTAGATACTAGACAATCTCTTAACTATAAGTTGCTATTTTAAAAAAAAAACCATAACACTGAGTAAACAAACCCATTCAAAAGGCAGAGAAAGGAGAACAGGAAGGAAATGATGATTGTGAGCTGATTTCACTACATGCCTGCAGCTCTCCTCAGCAGAAATGTCATAATTATACAATCTCCTACATCCTTGCGTCTCCACCGAGACTTAGGTTTCACCTGAGCTTCACAGCTTCATTCATATTCTAGTCAGAGGCTCTTTGTAAATAACCCGACTCTGCTACTGGAGCTTTGCTACAGCCTCCATGTAACTTCTCCGTTCTGTATGATGGCAAAATCAATACCAGGCTGTCTACTATTGCCTACTTAAGATGTAGCCAGGCTTCCCTTCAATCAAGCTTGTAGTAACCTCTGAGTGCCTGCACAGGGGAACCTGGGAAAACAGTCTTTCAGGCAGACCTTTTTTAGGAACATTCCTGAGAAGCTCTCTTGAGCCTTCTTTATTCAAAGAAAACTGAAATGAACTTGCATTTTTACACATTGGAACCTCTCAATGAGAGATATTTTGCCCTACACTCAGTTTTTCTATGGTTCCAGTACAAAGTATGTGGCTTCTCTTTTGTAGTTCTGGTCTCTTTAACTATTAGTTTGTGCTTTTTCCTCACCAAGCTACATGATTGTCAAATCCTTCTGTTTCATTTTTGCTCCTAATTCTCACTGTAAACCAAAAACAATCAGCAATGACTGTGCTAAAGCATAAGCTCTGTGCTGTCAGGACTTTCACGTCCTGTGCCGAATAAACCAGTCCATTACTTTGAATTTAGTCTCACTCAGATTTCCAGAACACAGGCAGAATGTAAATGAAGTCTTTGCCAAAATATAGTGAAGATATTCCTGGTTCTATTCTCAATAGACCCCCTTGTTCTTGAGTCCTTATTATGCAGAATCTTTACTGTTTACATTTCTACCACAATTTGTTTTTCAAGTCAGAGTTTGTCTGTGAAGGCCAGTCTGTCCTGGAATTCACTCTATAGACCAGGCTGGCCTTAAACTCACAGGCCTCTACCTGCCAAGTGCTGGGATTAAAGGTGTGGGCCACCATGCTCATCTGTCAGTGTATTTTTAACCCAATCACAAGTAATGGCAAAGGTCATTGTCTCAAAAACCTCAAAATCAAATTTTGGAGGCATAATGCTTCAGATGCTTCCTAGGAAATACCAGCAGAAAGCAGGAAATACTTCCCTTCCAGACTTCCTGGGAGTTCCAAGAAGTATTTTTCTATCACTGGAAGAAACAGCTGAAGGGGGACCTGCTTCTGCAGTCCCTAGAATGAACACAGGTTACTTTTTATTCTGTATGTTGCTGGATCAGAATGTATCAACAGCAAAAAATTAAAATGATAAAAACTTCCCTGAAATTATGCAAAAAACGTAGTCTGATTTTTTTTTTAAGGTTATGAAAATACTGCTTTAAGCAATCAATCTATCCTAGCCTTGAGGTCAAACCATAACAATACAAGTTATTTACTGAAACTGAAGAAATAGAAAGAACAGCCCCTTTAGGAATCCTGAGAAAAGACCATGGCACTAACACAGCAGCTTTACTGATGGACCCAGAGCACAAGCGCTGGAAGTTCAATGTTCGTTTCTTTGAACAAAGACTGCTTATGTAGTACTGTCTTTCTGTTCTATGCCAGGCACAATGTAAGTAAATACAGTTTCCACCAGTGCTTTTGACTGTCCTTGCAATGAAAAGTGGGGCTAGATTCAATGCAAAGCATTTTTCTGACATTCAGGTTCAACCCAATGCAAAATCGAAACAACAGCAATAATAGAGAACCCTACTAGAACTGGCTATCACTGTAAGTTTTTCAGGGAAGCAGATGGTTTTAATTATATGGTTTTCAGTCTTTGTGCCCAAAGCATTTTTATGAGAGCACTTACTAGAATTCTATTACTATCTTAAGACACACAGAGAGTAGTAATGAGAAGACAAACTCATCAAAACTTGTGTTCGTTTCTATCCTTCTGAAATCATGATGATAACTTGAAGTGGGATTATGCTCTGATATGTTGTAAATATTTGTCCCTCCTACTGGTCTAATAGAACACTGATTGGCCAGAAGGCAGACAGGAAGTGTGGGCAGGGATACCAGGCTAAGAAAACACTGGGAACAGGAAGAGCAAGATAGAGACACCAAGAGAGACGCGAGCAGACACAGAGGAAAGAAGACAACCATGCTGCTCTGAGGAAAGGTAACAAGCCACATGGGTAAACAGATTGATGGAAATAGATTGAGTTAAGATGAAAGAGCTAGCTAGGATTATGTCTGTGTCATAGGTCAATCAGCATAAATTTAATATAAGCCTTTGTGTGATTTTTTTCAGGCTAAGCAGCAGCAGGGCTGAGAGCAGAGCCTGAACCTCTAGGCTAGGCTGGAAAGTCCAGGACAGAAACTTCGTATTACACTAACTTATTCTTGCTGTTTGAAGCCAGTCAACAATTACACTTCCCAGAGCCCTGCCTACTCTCTCAGCCCCAATTCCCAGATGGTGCGTGCAAAGTCCTAATCATGACTTTCCAATATTACCCTGGTAATAGACCCTTTCAAAACACTGTGTACACGATTGCCACACCCATGTGCCACATCCCTGAGATTGGTGAGATCTCATGTTCTCAGGGCTGCTCCTCTTTAGTAAAGGACACTGACTGGATGCTTCCTAGAACTTCTTTCCCACCAAGAAGCAGCCAGGAACCTTGAGCTAGCCTCGTTAGTCCCACTATTGCCACAGAGATTGATTGGCTTAAGCTACTGAGGGTGGCACTGTCTGTTTTACAATGGTGAGGCAGTAAGTATGATGCATGATAAATTATTCAAATATAAGTTAGCCTGATCTAACATTGTTCCAGTCAAAGTAGATCTCAATTTCTTCACTCAAGAATCAATGAACAAGTTTTCTGTCTCCACTGATGCTAAGAAAAATTCAGGTGGTTGCAGGAGCTACTAGCAGTGTCTTGCTGACAGGCAAATAAAAGAATTATGACAAGAGTCACAGCAGTTCTAAAGGTAGCTTGTGCCATTGATGAAATCACCCCCAAAACGTGCCCACTCTAGACTTCCTAGTTTTGACAACCACAAGCTTCCTTATTGGTTGGACCATTCTGGATTGAGTTTCTGTAGTTTGCAACAGAGACACTTGAATGAAACACCTTTCTTCTGCCTCCCAGTTGTACTTGAATAAAGTTTAGTTCCTGTAACAAAGATCCAGAACAATGACTTCTTTCAGGGTTAATATGTCAGTTTTGTGATGTTAGAACCCAGATTTTTCTAGTGTGTCCTCATACCTCATAGCATGTCAGGTGGCTAATAACTAAGACTTTGTTCTTGGCTTAAGATAAAGAAAGAAAAAAAGAGGACAGTCCATTTCTTTTAAAAAAGACACATACAGTCATGTTCTGTTGATCAATGAGTTCTTGTTTGGTCACAACCAGAGCTGCCAGAGGGTCTTCTATTGTAGACATTCCTGGAATAAGCACTCCAAAACCAATCAGAGCAGAAGAGAAGAGATGTCACCCATGGAGTAAAGCCACGACAGCTTCTGAAAGGCTTCAAGGACATGTCCAGTTTGTATTCTCTAAATCATGAGGTGGGGCAGGCAAGCAAATGAGATTCTATAGAAGTGTAAGTGATGGTCAGCAGGTTGTTAAGGGCAACAGCCCATTGTTTCAGCTCTTTGGTTCTCCAGGTCATTCTGTTCCAGGTAGCAAGTAAAGTCATACTTGGCAAACAGGAAGTAAGTAAATCACTAAATAAGTAAATCAACAAGTATCTAATAATTGACCTTTTCTACCTTAAACTTCACTATGATATATTGTCTTGTCTAGGCAGCTCTATATGTCTAGCTTAAAAATTTGACTGTAGAAGAAGAATGGATGTTGGGAGGCCTTTATTCAGAGTGTGTTCCATCCTGGGGCTAAATAATCCATTACTATGACATACCAAAGCATTTGTGTTTTCTTTTAAACTACTCAGTATCTGTCTCCACTTAGCAGAATCTCAATCCCACCTGCTGAGTTCTACATAAATACATTTTCATACTGTATATATGCTTGTGTGCATCCCAGTTAAAGTTCAAACACTGGCTAATTTTAATCTTTGATAGACAGCCTGGATCTGACCAAGCTGCTTTCACTTGCTGACCCTGAAGCTTTAAAAGGATAGTAATATAACCAATGGGGTGCCTGTCTCCTAAGGTCAGAGGAGGTGCTTGGCCATTTTGGAGGATGTGTAGTAAAAGATAATGGAATCAACTTTGACACTGACACTTGTTGTGGATGTAGCACATATGAATCTGAGCTGACAGTTTAAATACACACAGTAGTAACTATTGCTGATAAATATCAAAGAACCAAGACATTCTAATCCCCCATTCTCAATATGGGATCTGCCCCTGAATACAGTATGTTTTGGGGATGAAAAAATATCATAACTTTTTACAATTAATCACAATAAATTATTAAAATAATCTATAGAAATCCCAAAATTATATCAACTGCTAGATATATTCTAAGTGTTATGGGTAATGCAGTGGAAAATAAATATGATGAGACAAGATTCCTACCCCTATGACAGGCAATCTGATCCTATAGGCAGTGTAGTACCTTTCATAGCAATTTATTTTTATTTGTGTGTGTGTGTGTGTGTGTGTGTGTGTGTGTATGTATGCCACATGAGTTCAGGTTCTCACAAGACCAGACCAGGGAGGGCATCAGATACCCTAAAGCTGGTACTACAGGTAGTATGAGCCACCTAACATGAGTGATATAATTCAAACTCTGACCCTCTGGAAGAGCAGCAAGTACTCTTTACCAAGACATCTCTCCAGCCTCATTCATAAGATTTTGGTTTATTTAAAATATTCAACAACTTCACTGAGAATAAGAAAATACTCCTATTTCTTATTAAGACATATATCATTTACTTAAATTACATATAAGCTCTTATTTTGTTAGCATTTTCCTGCAGCATATTATACTCTATCACACTAATACTTGTTACGTGAATGTTCTACATTGTTTCACACCTTCACATCCTTCCATAAACTCTTGTCTTGGCTGGAATTTGTCTCCTGGTCTAATGAACTCATATTTATGCTTCAAGATTGAGCTCAGCTTTCATCTCCTTTGTAAAAACCATTTCCTACACACACACACACCTCTGTCAACAGTATTAAGTATCTCTTATAGTTCTCACCACAACAACATGTCTCCTCATTTTTATTGCCTCATCTCTACCCTTAGAGAGCACTGAGCTTTGGGATCCTTAAGGTAGCATTTTATTTTGTCAGGCTGGCTGCCCATCCACAGTATCTAGCCCACTGCTTTGCACATCTAAGTCCAATAAGGGTTTGTTGAAATGATGAATGATCAAATGTCCTGAGTTTACACATGAACTCAGTGTAGATTCTACTCCGAATGAAGAACATCTCAAACTCTGTGAACCATTTCCATGACATTTGAATTAAAGTGAAGGTTTAACTGCCACTGGGGATTCTCTTGAAAGCTCTATGATTCACTGTCCATGAAACTGACTGAACTTCTCATTCCATGTGACAAACAACTGCAGAATACAAGACAAATCTTCATCATTGCCATTCGCCATTGTTTTATGAGCAGCATCTATAAACATTCAGAGCAAAAAAAAATCCCCCAGCAATTGTCTTGGGTTCCCAAATGCATTAGTAATATAACCTTCTGTGCCTTTTGAAAATCAACATTGATTCACAAATGAAAACCTGTAGATTCTGACTGAAAACAAGCAGTATGAATCTGAGAAACTTATGTCTTGAGAAGCTAGTGAGAGTTTTCTCTGTAGACATTCAAATTTAACCAGTACCTACTATTTAGTTCTCAGAGGGTGCTCCTTGGCAAGGGCAAAGAGGCAGATACCTACATGCCAGGACATTGACAAAATACCAGAATGTCTGAATGCCACCAATTACCTAGCCTGACTCAGTTCCGGACTCTGGGGCTGAAAACTTATTATTAGAGTTATTTATCTGGCTGGAGACATTGCATTTATTTGTTCTTTGCAGAGAACTAGAAGTATAAAATTATATCAAAAATAAAACTCTTCAGTCTACTTGTTTTGCCCAATGTTATTCTTTGTCATTAGTGAGGAGCAGTGTTCTAGAGTGATGAGGAGCAAAGACTGTGGGTGGGGGTGTCCTTGAGCTCAGAGTAACTGTTCACTGACTAGCTGCATGGATTAGGGCAACAGGCTTTCTGAGCTTCCATTTCCTATGAAATAGAAATCATAAAAATGCTTCTAGGAGTATGAGGATTATATAAGATAAACATAAGTCTTTAACATACATGGCACGTAGTACATGGAAATGGATTAGTTATAGATGTTATTATTTTGACTAAGCAAAGGCTTATCTTTGAGAGGGGCACTCATGTCTTTGCTGCCAAGTCTATAATAAAGATATCGGACACTAAGCCATAAAAACAGAAAACATGTTCCTCACATAAGGATTGGATGTTATCTTATTATTTATGATAAAACCATGTAATAAAAGATACCTCTGGAATAAAGGGTGCTGTATTGATTTGCCTAGTATGAGGCCAAGAAATATGAATGTTTCTCTTATAAAATGGATATGATGATGGTTTAAAAAAAAAGTGCAAAATCCAGTAGGCATCTCAAAGCATAAAGAGGCAATGTCAGGACCACCAACTAAAGCTCACATGAATGAAAGTCTCCTTCAATGGCCCCACTCACTGGGAACCCCCTTTCTTATGCTACGCAGGTACACTGGAGTTTAGCTCCTCAAGATTTATATGAATTTCCTATTGCCATTGTAACAAAAAAGAAAAAAAATGGTAGTTTAAATGATATAAACTTAATTATAGACTCAGAAGTCCTAAAATCAATGTATGAGCAAGAATGGGGTCTTCCTAGCAGTGCTGAAACAGACTCAGTTTCCCTCTTTTCTGTCTTCTGAAGCTGGCTCATACACTGCCTTCAAAGCTAGCATCAGACTTTTCTAATCTCTCTAATTATGGTCCATGCTTCCATCCTCACATTTCTCTTCCCTCCTGATTCTCCTGCCTCCCTCTCTCAAGAATTCTTGTGTTTATGTTGAACCTTCCCAGGGGCTCTCCATATTTCAGTGTCTTTAGTACTAACTACAAAGTCCTTTTTGTCACATATAGCAGGTCTCGTGAATGAGGATTTAAATTTCTTTGGGAGATAATGTTGCCCCATCTACCACAATGATGAAGTTAATAAATTCACAGGTAAAACATTTTAAGTGCTGAGGACTTGAAAAGTAAGGTAAGCCATTAAAATGTGAACGGTGAGCTATTTCTGTCTCACCAATGACAAATACCCGCTGAGCACCTTCACAATTCTCACATGTGTCAAGCAATTGGACATTTGGTTTTCTAAAAATGTATGAATTAATTTTTCTCTATTGTAAGCAAGTGAATTATGTCTTGACTGCATACATATGCAACCTTAACCATGTGAGTTGTTTTAGTAGATGGTATAGTATCTTCTTGTGGCTTTAGATGAAAGAAAAGAATAAGAAACTCTTTCAAATTAAATTTAGAAAAGAAGTCAAGAATGGTATAGTTATTCTGAATTAAGCCATGTTTTCTGAAATGAGCCACACTCATCAGATTTCACTTATACATAATAACCCTGCTGGGGAAAAATTTTTAAGGTGTGGAAAGCACCAAGAGAACATGATTCCTAATTAAGAATCAAGACAGATCTGGGTCATCTGCAAAATCACAAATTTCCTCAAGACCATGAGATAGTCGGGGTTATAAAGCAACCAAGGAAATTGAATTTCAAAGCCAAAGTCTACAGAGAGTGAGACTCAGGAGCCTGTTCATCTGTGACAGAGCATGGGGGAAGACACAGCCACCACAAAAGGATAAATCTGGAGGTTTAGCAAATGTGAATGTAAGCTGGCACATCATTTCAGAACTCAATTAGGACCCAGACACATGGGGAGCTCATATTCTTCTCCATGAACCCCTACTGGGTGCTCCCAAGGAAGGCCTAGAGGAAAGAAGAGTGGAGGCCCTGTAATGAACTCCTGGGGTGAGTGGTGGGACAAGGGTGAAATACAGCCCACTTCCTTCACCCTTCTTCTCCCCTGAGGGACAGATCATCCCTTAAAGCACCAAAGAATAGCACAAAACACATTCCCCATTGCCAGGGTTCAAGGGGAAAAACTATCATGTCTGTGGGAAATACAGAAATTAGGTTCTTGTAGCCCTAGAGGGAGAGGAAGAGCATTTGGGACCAGTATCCTGAATTCAAACATAGGTCTGGTCTCTAGGGCAGTTCTAGGGGCTTTGGCAGAGGGTCTTTCACTTCTCCTAGCCTGCCAGAAATACCAGGCAGAGTTTGGTAGAGAGGCAGGAACGTTAAAGAAGCGTTTCTTTCAAATTCTAAGCACGGAGAACTTGACTACAGCTAAAGTTGGAACAGAGAAACCTTACATCCACCCCCACAAATCAGTACCAAGTAAAAAGCAAGAGAAATTCTGCTGGTAGAGAGGGCTGAGGGGTGTATGCAGACACGTAGAGCTTGCTAGAACCTGACAGTGAGGCAGGAAAAGAGAAAACCTTTTGTCTGGTAGAGGACCACAGGACACAGAGGGCAGCAGCAACCCACTCTGAGAATGTGAAGCGTGTGAATTAGTGATGGTAACCATAGAAACAACAGACCCCAAGCTTAGTCCAAGCACCAAGACTGACTCAAGCCTTCTCACTGGTGAAGAAACATACTCTTTTCTGGGCATAACTCCTATTACTTCCTCCTCTGTATTTCTTCTCTATATGCTCTTTGGCACTTATTCAAAACTTAAAGAAAAGAAAACACAATTTTAAGTAGTTGAAAATAAAGCTTAAGAGAGAAATTACATATTCGGAATGAATTCAGTAGCAACAAGTGTTAGAATAAGGAAACTTTAGTGTGATTAACATAACAAATGGTTTAGTGGAAAAGGCTGAACAGGAAATTTAAACAGAAGGGTGGAAAATGTTAAAGATACTTTATTGTAAAGGACAGAAATCAAAGATGCTTAAAAGGCCGAAGCTGTGGCCCAGCAGCTAAGAGTAGGTATTGTTCTAACGGAGTATCTGAGTTTGGTTCCTAGCATCCTGGAGTCGGTGGCTTAGGACCACCTGTGACTCCAGTTCCCTAGAATCAGACAAACCCTCTTTGGGATCCCACATAACCAACACATAAATAATAATAATAATAATAATAATAATAAACCTTTGACAACTTCATCAGCTGAGGAGATACAACTGAAGAATAGAGCAGTGATCTGCAAGATAGGGAAGCAGACATGATCCAAGCTGACACATCTTTACAGACATGGGTGGAACAAACAAGCAGGACAGCCAAGAGCTCCGGGATGATGGAACAAGGCTGATACATAAGAATCTCAGGAGGAGACTGGAGAGCAAGAATAAAGGAGAAGGGTATTTTAAAAGACAGTATGTGGAAATTTCCAAAATTAATAAAGACAAGCGAACAAAGGAATTCAGCCAAACGACAATCAAACTATTGAGAACTGTTGATAAGGCCAACATCTTTAGAACAGAGAATGAGTCTCTGAATTATGAGAACAAAGCTGAGAAGTATTGTGTCTTCCATAGCAGACAAGGGAACAGCATCTTTTAGTCCAAGAAGAAGGGGAAAAAATCAAACTAAATCTGGCATCAATAGAGGTGAAATAAACCTCCCTTGGCCCTACCCTGGCCCTATCCTGGCCCGTGGCAACCTACGCTTATGAGAATTCAGTCACAGCAGATAAGTGATGAAAGTTACACAGAGTTCTCCAGGTGGCAGATAAATATGAAAATTAAAAATATAAATCATATATACACAGAAAGATCACTAGAAGTGGCCAAAACAAGGCTAATTATAAAAGATCTTGGAGGTCATTTTAAAGGATAATTGTCTAAAACAGGAACAAGGCTGGGCTCTTACCCTTCAAAGGCACAGCAGATGTATCAGAGCAGTGGAAATGTGTTATTCTGCATGGGAGTGGTGCATGTGTATTCATATATGAGCACATTGTGAGGGGTGGGAGTTGTCGCTGCGGGCACATGTGCACTTGTATATGGAGGCCAGAAGCTGATGCCAGATATTTTCTCCCATCATTCCATGCTTTACTTTTTGAGACAGGGTCTCTCACTTACCAGATCAGCAAGGTCAGTTGGTTAATGAGATCCTGGGATTCACCCATGCCACGCCTGGGAACTAAAGAGTCAAGGTTAATTGTGCCACCTCCCCAGAAATGTCATCTTACCCAGTTTATGGCATACTATACTTGAAGAGATCCAATATTATTAAAGGGTAGACTGTAATAAAATGAAATAGTCTATACTGATATTAGAGAAAGTGACATGGTTTTCAATCTTCTTCATATTGTTTCACGAGAAAATAGCAACTTGTGGAGAATGCATGAATGGAAGCCTTTCCAATCCAAATGCATGTGTAGTCAAACAAAACATAGCAAACTTCTCAGACCCATTAACAGCCACTTCATGTTGAGCAGCACTTCCCAAGTGTCCTTGTATGAGGGAAGTATGGAAGCATCTCACAGCTCATCGGGTACTCGTGCTCCAGGGACTGTGGTCTGCAGACTAGAGCGTGGACATGCTATGAATGACTTGTAGTTGTTGAAGCAACTGATACAGTTGTCTTATAAAATAAACTCATTGTTCTCTTCAACTTTAGTTACTTATTGGTCAAAATAAAGCCATAAAACTTTGAGTATGAGTAACACTTTTATAAACAGAACTATGGCTGTTTTAGAGGCATCACCTAGAACACTGCTGTTCGTAGGGTGGGCCACAGTCAGTAGCAGCTGTGTTGCCTAGAACTTTGTTTAATGTCGAAGACTCCCAAGTCTTAACTCTGTGGCATGAGGCTTCGGCAAAATGAGAAACAACTTCATTTCGTTGAGAGATGATTATGATTTCTCTAAATCTGTGCCTCACTCTTAGCTATGAGTATATCTGGATTTGCATTTGTTTCCGTGATGGATGGAAAACTTTATGATAAGCTTTGACTATTGAAACACTATGTTCAAACCTGATGCTTAATATTTTGTTAGATGTAGATCAGCATTGGGTATTAGTGATGTATTTAATAATATTCATTGATGTCATGCTAAAGATTTTTCTTAGTTGCCATTTTTAATATCCAAGTGGATACAGTTAAAGAGAAGTCCTCTGTGTTGGCCACAAATTCTACTACCAGGGAAGCTTCCTACCAGAACTTGCTTCAAAACCAAAGCAAAATAGAACCTATTAGAAGTGGTAGATATGATTACAATAGCAAGTTTATGCGTCTCTCTAACCAAAATTAGGTGATAATCTTAATAGGCCAGAGGCAGGTCAGGAACCACTTTTTGCCTGTCTAAAAGTAATAAATAGCTCTCTAAACAAAGAATGAGTTCACTCACACACAGAAGAGAAATAGATAGGTAACTTACAGGTGATATTTACTTCTCAGCTTTCACTGCTAAACAACAAAAAATGCCCAGGCAACAATCCACCAGGCCCCAGTGAAAGCAACGAACAAAACATGCCATTTGCTCTCAGAGAAACGCACAAGCCTAGCAGAAAATAGCTAGCTATCTAAATGAAATCAGGAAGACAGGATGTCTCTTCCTCCCCGGTGACTAAACATAGCAGGAGCCAGGACACCTGTAACCAGAGTCCCTGGGGCTGCTATTGTGGCCAGCTCTCTGAGTCATTTGTTAGAGAGCCGGTGGGAGCCCCTCCTATATGAGACAGTGGGCTGCCTGCCTTGCAGCCACACAGAGGAGTGCTCCAAACCACGTGTAAAAAGCGTTAAGAAAATTTTCATCCCTCAGGAAGGGAGCTAGTGTCTCAGGGAATGAATGGCCTACTTCCCTCAAAAGCCGGTTCTTCATAGATAAAGTGAAGAATTAGGGCAATGATACAGATAATTCAGGCCACCAAAATCCACACTGGCCTGAATTATTCCAGTTACGAAGCAACATTTTTTTTTTCAGGATCTGATCCCTGTAAGCTTCAGTGGGGCTGAGGTACCCACACTTCCTAGCTTGGGACTCCGCATCATTGCAACCTTAGACAAATGAAGCACTGAAAGAATGAACAGGACCTACTTACACCCTTCCTGCTGGGGTTTGCTACCCCTTACTTCCCGTTCTGACTGGCTCTGCCTTTCCTAAGCTGCCTGCACTACCTGTCACCTGAGGGAGCCAGGAGGGGAGCAGTGGGCTTTTCACCTGATACTTGCTGATTCAGACATCTGAGGCCCCTGTGTCCCATGCTTAGTTGTCTGTATTATGATTAAGGCTCTTCTTCTATATCTAATATTTATATACTTTTACTGTAACTCTTCAGAATATTTGTTTTGGTTTGCAGAATTGTAAAAGCAGTCTTACAGTTCCATATCTGGTTTTTTCCTAATGTTTATAGTTTGCATTACTATGCCAAATTTTCTACAATTAATGAATCAATATTGACACAATATTATGACTAAAAGCCATGATTTTTCATGTTTACTTTGTGTGTGTGTGTGTGTGTGTGTGTGTGTGTGTGTATGTGGTCTATGTACACACACATGTGCATCTGTATGTGTAGAGGCCAGAGATTGATGTCCTGGGTCTTTCTCAGTCACCTTCCCTATCTCTGTTTTTTCTTTTGAGGCAGAGTCCACTGAACCTGGTCTTAATAAATGACTAGACTACTTGACCAGCAGACTCCAGGGATCCTGCATCTCAGCCTCCCCCGCCTCTACAGACTCATGCAACCATGCTCAGCATTTTCATGTGAGTGTCTGAGATCCAAATTATGGGCTATGATAGTTTGTTTAAGAATAAAGATTTTAAAAGCTACATTGCTTTGTAATTGACCCAAGTCAATGTACCATATCCCTCAGTTAGTGTCTGTCTTACATCTTTCTTTTGTTTGGCCTGGGGTGACAAGATGTAGGAAGGGATGGGTTTTATGGACCAAATGCCATGCTCATTGAATTTAGCAGACTCATGGTATTGGCATGGGTCATCATGGGAGGCAAGGTTTGCCAGGTTCTTCCAATGCAAAGACACTGGCAGAAATCCTTACAGCCGACTAATGGATCTATCCCCATAGCCACCAATGTGACCTATGTAAACAATAATTGGCGTGGACCACATGGCAACCACTGCTGCTTGACAAAAGTTCCAGCATTTGGCATTGTGGACCACATTTCTCCGGCACCCTTTTACTTTCATTTTTAATGATTCTCACTATTAATACCTTTCCCCTTCCGGGAATTTTGTATGGCTTTGGTTAAAGAGTAAAAATGCATGCAATGATGCCTCTGTAAATAAAATAATTCTTTAGAAAAAATCCCCCCCCCCACTACAGAACCAGAAATCCCGTTGTACCTTCCCTAATTATACCAAGAACTGGAAAGTTAGAGATTTACTAGACACAACTGATCCCAAGGATAAGACTCTTACAATTCAGATCCAGAGCCTGAAGCCATTAAGGGTAAGGGTTCAGTTAATATAGAGTCTGGCTCGAACCTCTCCGAAGCTAAGAAGCAAGAATTCATGAACAGTTAAAAGCATTTATTTGCTATAAAGATTACCAGCATAGACATCATATTCCTCATAGTTAACATTTTTATGCTAATGGCCCCCATTCCTCCCCTGGACATTTCCTGGGAATCTTAGACACAACTGTTAATTTTGTTCACAGTGGTGGTCTCCTTCTGTGAGAGTCAAAGTTACATTTTAAGTTTTAGTGACTGTGCCTAAGATATACACGAAACAAAAATGTCTCTGATCTGTAAGCCCCTTGCCCAAGATAGTTCCTGAAATGCTAGAGGCACGTTTATGAGAGATAATAAAAAACATGTTTTCACTCCCCTAAACAAGTTTGCTTGACCCATGCATGTACACTGGATGTGCTTGATCATGGGGGGAAAGGGGGGTGGGGGAAAAATAGCTGAGGATATATGCTTGCCCCTGCCCCTGTCCAACACTTTATGGGGAATGCAATGAATTATGGGTTTCCTTCTTAAGCCCTTGACATACTTGATTCTAGGCCATTTCCGTGGAATATGGGTATGGAAGTGGCCAGAGCCCATTCACTTGGCCAGCATTTAATTAAAACTTGCTTCAAATTTGGCTTTGAACTGTGGTAGTGATCTTATTCTTGATTAATGGGATTAACATTTCCTTTCTGCATCCGTTTGATTTATTGATTTATGTTAATTACAATCTTGCCAGATGCTGCTCAGAACCTCCCTAATATCTCATTTAGACTTCTCAGTAATCCTTTGAAGATGTAGCTGGATGGGATGCTTTCTCTACATCTCCTACTAGGATGAGAATGAAGTATCACTCTCTCAGAAGAACCCAAGCCCATGCTCTGCAGGGAATCTTACTTTTTCCTGAACATCTCTCTTTCTCTGAGTCTTAGTGCTTGAAAATTATATTATAAAATGTCTTTCAATAAATTCCAGCTCTGCTTCATAATGGCTCATCCTAAAAGTATTTTCTGCAGTGAAGCCATGAATTCTGAGTTTTTTTAGTGGACTCCTCAGTCTGTTACAGGTGACATGGTGGACACACCAGCCACAAACAGGTCACAGATCCTACGCAACTGGGAGGTGAACCACAATCTCCATGGGGTGATTTTTAAATATGTTAAACACAATTATGTCTTACAATTGACACAATTATATCTTTGAGCTTTTCTCCAGTGTCTGGAATGGTTTTGTTTGTTTGTTTGTTTTTTGTTTTTTTAACAAACTGTGTCTTCCTTTGGGACTCTATCCAAAGACCCTTCCACAGGGAGATTTTTCTCAATTACCATCCCTCATGATGTCTTCTTCAGGTCAGTTTTCCTTGGGACACTCAGACCCACTGTCTTTGTTTAGGATGTTCCTCATCTCAGCAGTTACGTCTCCAGATCCACAGCACTTTATCTTCTTTACTCTTCTGATGTGAGATCCTAATTTGTCTTATTAATAAAAAATGTGGAGTCAGATATTGGGGTAAAGCTGAAAGACCAGAGAAGCAGGGCAGCAGCCACAGTCACTTCTTACCTCTACAAATCCTCAGACTGAATGGGGGCAGAGATCCTGTCTCTGCCTCCCTAGTGCTGGGATTAAAGGTGCGTGCCACCGCTGCCGGCCTCTATGATTAACTAGTGACTAGCTCTGGACTCTGATATTCAGACAAGCTTTGTTTGTCAGAACACAAACAAATATCATACAACACTCCTCTTTATATGCATTCCTTAGTGGATTTTAGCAGAGAATGGGGTTCCTAGGAATGAGCACAGTGTGGGATTGAAAGCCTTTCCAGGCACAGAGCATGTGAGATCCTGGCTGAGTCTGGCTGGGTCCCTTTCTCTGAACATCCCAATGGGTCTCAACACTGACACTGCAGCCCACCTGCCTTTTTCAAGATCCTAAGATCTTGAAAACATTAGGGATGTTAACAGTTTAATACTAAATAGGGACAATGAGCTTCACTAACCTTGACCCCAAGTTTGTCTTTTCTTGGGAGGCTTACATGGTCTCATAACTCTGGTTGCTCTACAGAGGTTACACCAAAGAATAGTCCCAAATTTTTCTTCCACAAAAGTCTTAATTGTCACTGATTACATTTCCTAGACAAAAAGCTCCCAGTTTCTAGAGTGGAGGGAAACACTGGCTTCCACAAAATGAGGCAGTTTTCTAAATAAAATCAAAGAAGACTCAGAGAAGAAGGAGAAAGCTGAACAGCTTTCATGCCGTCTATTGAAGTCAGTGTTACTTGTGGGATTTTCATAAAGTCAGGGCCAGAAACGTACACAATGGGTGATATGAATTATAAATATTGATAATTACATATTTGGTTTAACAATGTTGTAAAACATGGGTCACAGAATTACATTTTTTTCTCTTCTCATTATTAAGTATCTTTCTTGATCAGGGGAAATATCATTGCTTGATAATATTCAGCAGGAAAAAAAATAAGTGAATCACAAATTGTCATACACTTTTGCATTTTTACCTTTTGGTGCTTTTTTGTTAAAAGAGAGAGAGAGAAAGAGAGAGAGAGAGAGACTCTTAATAAAAGAGAGAGAGACTCTTTTTTTTAGGATTGAGGTTCCAAAAGGCTGAAAACAAAAGAATACTGAATAGTTCTGAATTCCAAATAAAAGCAAAACAAAAACAAAATAAACAGTTTGTCATTCTGTCCCTGGCCCTGTCAGTGTGATTAGAAGGGCTCAGGCTGCAGAGGCTTGAACAGTAGAAGAAGGAGACAGCATGACTTCAGAGCAACCAAAGGGCCTTTGGGGGAGCTTAGGCAAGCTAGGTCTAAATTCCAGTGCGTAGCAGCACCATGGGCAGGTGGCCAGGGGATGGCTTGTGGCTACAGAATGGAGAGCTAAGTTTTTTGGGGAGTGGGGCTGGGGAAGTAAGTACCTTCTCTATAGCCAAGGGAAAGTGGGCCCAGGGTCATCTTGGATCCATGCCTGGAGGTCTGAAGGTCACCCTAAGCAATCTGGAGATTTCAGCAGCATTAAGGCAGAGTTAATCTGCAGGTTGTGGATATCTAAAAAAGCAGAACTCCTGATGGCAGGTACCGAGAGAAGGTCAGGCTATAAGAAGCCCCAACACTTCCTGAAAGCTTTAAACCTCTGTCATCTCAGGGAAGCCACAACCTTTTACAACAGTGCCCTAACTTAAGTAATCTACTGGGGACTCTTTCTGTTCACATCCCTCCTTAATTCTGGAAAGGCACAAGCCACCATGGCAGAACTAACAGAAAAGCCATCTGGCCTCTTTTCTCCACATCGTGGTCATGTGGAGTAGCCCTGGGCTGTGGAGCAGCTTTGACTTTGGGTGAGGCTGGATAGAGTTACGTGACATGAAACATTTGACCTGTGAGTTGTAACCATTTATCACTACAGTGTTGTTTCCCAAAACAAGTTGTAGTACCCACTCCAACATCCATCTGTAGAGAAGGAGGAACCAGATGGGGGTGGGGAGTTAGAATCATACTGTCTCTGCTTGAATTCTGGGGGATATATTCTAAGGTACATTAGTCAGATTTACTTGTAATATAAGTAAATCTGGTTTCATTTCTAGATATATGCAGGAATTTCTAGTCATTTTACACCAAGGAGTTAAGTTCAGGGAAAACCAAAAAAAAAAAAAAAAGTTTTAAAGTTGTTTGGTACACCAAAACACAAGCCATAATCATACAAATGAATGGCTTGGAGGGATGTATGGATAAACAGAAGCCTAATTAGTGTATCTGATAATTGTCCTTCCTTGTAAGGATCTGCAGAAACCATGGTTGCTTACACTGGTCCTGCACAATACTTGGGCTTATCAATAGCCAATCACAACCACATATGGAAGAGGGGCTCATAGGGAGGGGCTTACCCATCTTGTCAGACCTTTGGTGATGGGTGGGTTCTGGGGAAAAGTGTTGGTGCCTTTGATTGTGGGTCAGTAATATAGTAACCACATTTCAGGGGGAATTTGTTTTTTGTTTGTTTGTTTTAAATATATATGAAAAGATAGTAGTCTCAGCTTGATTACTTTGAAGAGGAAACTTGTGGAACAAGCATTTTTAAGTTTCTTCTCAAAGATTAGTTTTAAAATATTCCCAGCTGCTTTCAATCACTTTTCAACCAGTACTTACAGAATACGCACTGCAGTCCTTGTGTTGGTTGCCACAGCAGGAAAGGATTTCCCACATGCCTCCTGCATTTTCCCAGGTCTTCTGAGGCACTGGTCCCTTTGTTTTCAAGAATACTCATACAGCACACAGGCAAAAGGCAGATTTGATTTCTGATAGTGATATAATAATGTCTACCTCTGGTACAAAGCCTGGTCAGGTCTGCTAGCAGCCTTTTAGAATACGGGAGGTTTCCTAAGCTCAGGGTTCCCTATCTGGGATCCAAAACTACAGCGGCACAGCATCCACCACTCCATTCAGCTATAACAGTCACAGGAAACCAATAGTTCATGCTTTGTAAATCTCTGCCTCTGGTCCAGAAGTCTCCTGTCTCTTGCCAGCCTGCAGGAAATGTGTTAGCTGGCAAGCAGGAAGAATCTTGAACTTCACAATGCCTGTCATTTTTTCATAGTCCTTTAGGAGAGTCAAAACAAACAAAAATACAAAAAGATGAGATAGCCAAAACAATAAAAATATGCTTAGGGTATACAGGAGCACTGAGAGATAACTGAGGAAGGCCTCTCCGGAAAGTCTCCTATGTACAGAGCAAACACACACACAGTTATGATAGCAAAGAAACACAGCAGTGCAGGGAAGAGGATGAGCTGCTGGGAGCATGCACTTAGACTGACTCCGGGCAGCAAGTGGAGTCTAAATCCAAAATCCTTTGCTCACAATAGGAGCCTGGATTTCAGCTGCAGGCCATCTACTTTCAGAAAGAACACAAGGCAATCCACTACGACACTGCAGGAAGCACCTTGGAACTGCATTAGGAGGCTTTATTGAAAAACAAATAGATAAATTGACTTTATTAACATGTTATATTAATTTGTTGTGAAATGACAGCAAATGCTTACTCACCCAAGACAGGGCACCAATGACAGACTGAAGTGATTATGGGTAGATTATGATTTCACTCATCTACCCTGGCTGATAAACCAATTTATTGAGTTTACCTAAGGAGTATGGTTAAGGGGTTAGTTATAGATGTGTGAATGAACCCAAAGCATCCATACCATCAACGAGTCTCATCCTAGCATAGATGCACAGATGACCCCCCCTTTAGTTTATCTTCTAAACTCTATCTCACCTTCTTCACACACTTCTAGATCAGGAGAACATATGTAACTTGGACAGACTTACATCTAGCTGGGAAGCAGATGTAAAGGGAAGTGATTGGACTCTTAGGTGAGACTCTAATGAACTCCCCCACACCCTTCTATGAGGGACCATTGGCGGACTCAGTCTTGAGGGTCCCTCACAAGCAGTCACAGCTGTTTAAGGAAGATGATGATGGCTGTAATTCTCAGAGGACAGTGTTCTGCAACAAGACCTCATGTGTGGATTGGGCTCGACTCTTCATTTGGTCTATATCACACAATATGGGGGGGTGTTCTGAGGAAGCAGAATGAAGTACTTCAGTTACGGCAAGCTGTCAGTATACTATGACATTGTAGTCTCTCTCTCCCTCCCTCTCCTCTCTCTCTTTCTCTCTCTCTCTCTCTCGTCTCTCTGTGTATGTGGTTAAGGTATGTGTAGACACATTATTCAGATGTATTCATCTAACACTTATACAGTAGGCATGTGGCTTAAGCGTTTACAGGAAAGAAACCACAGATAGACAACAGGTGTAATAAGACAAACACAAACAAATGGGAAAATGAGATGACAGTCCTCATCTGATCTCTTTATAAGCCACAAGCTAAGCCATGGAATTTAATCAGATATGACCACAAAAATTAGCATGGTTTCTTTTGTCTATTAAAATGTGAATCTATAGCTTCCATTGATAAAGATGAATGGTTAGCTGATTTTGGTGTGGAATAGTCATGATTGGCAAGACAGTGAAAAGCTGAACATCAGGGCTAGAGAGATGGCTCAGTGGTTAGGATCATGTGCAACTGTTGGTGAAGTTCATAACACCCATGTCAAGCTGTACCTCTGGCTCCAGTGGGATCCAGTGCTCTCTTTTGACCTCCATGGGCACTGTACTCACATGCACATACCCACAGAGACATACACACACACACACACACACACACACACACACACACACACAGACACACATAATTAAAAATAAAAATAAAACTTTAAAAATTGAACATCGGAAGTGAGCTAACCATTATAGTTTTTCTGTGTTGTGTAAAGTTGCAAGTACATCAGAACAGCCAATACTGCTGGAAGTTAAGAACATCACCACGCTCTTTACAAAGGCTGACTTCAGTTACCAGTTACACACTGGGTAGATGTGCATTTCAACATGTCTTAGCTGCTGCTATTTGCTAACAACTGTTTCAGTAATAAATGCTCAAAAAAACCTGCTTTTGGTGAGTGATAGGAGCTGTGATCCTGGACTCTGACTACATTTTAGAATCAACTAAGTAGATTTAGCAAAGGCTTGACTCAGGACCCTTCTCAGCCTAGTTCAACCATAATCAGGGTAAATGTCACTTCAGGAAAAAGGCAAGAGCGGAAGCAGGTGCCAACAGCAGCACCTCTCTGTGTCTTCTTCACGGGAAAATCACCGCTGCAAAGAAGTTAGAGCCTGAGAGCAAACTGCTAACCCAGCTCAGCAATATACAGTCTGTGCTGTCACAGCGCCACTTACACATTCCTAAATGTCTGTCTCCACACTGAGCTAGGTCAAAATGATGATAAAAGACAGGGCTTAAGAATAAAATGGGGCAAAGGACACAACATTCAAAAACTTCATCAGTGACAGGTTTTTCTTTTAAAGATAGAAACTGAGCACAATTCTTCACATGTTAAATGATTTAACATATGCAAACACATGATGATGTAGCAGTGTACAAGGAAACATTCTGAAAACTTAAAGAAATGGTATTGAGAGGATTCTGATTTGCAGATAAATGTAGAATGGTAACGAATGGTTACCTGGAATGTAGCAGGAAATTCAGCGGATGTGAACAAGTGTGACGTATAATACACAAACATAATGTGGTGAATTGGAGTAGCTGGTGGATGCCTGAGGGGCCTGTGTGTGATGTTTGGTTTAGCTTTTTTACACTCAGGCTCATTTAGTGTTTTTCATATGTAAAATTGTACAGACAGTTTCATTTTCTCATTGAAAATTAACTTACTTGCAATCTCAACACTCAGTAGATTGAGGCAGGAGACTCCCAATTTTGAGGCCAGCATGGACTACAGAATCAGACTTTCTTACAACTAAACAAAAACAAGGGTGCTGGCTTTCTCTGGTGATGGTTATCCTTTGTTTTGGTCAACTTGACACTAGCTAGGATAATCTGGGAAAAGGAAGCCTCAGTTGAGAAAAATGCCTCTATCTATCAGATTGACATGTAGGCAAATTTTGGAGGCATTTTCTTGATTAATTATTGATGTGGCAGGTCCCAGCCCACTTCGAGTAGTGGCCCTGGACAGCTGCCCATGGGTTATATGAGAAAGCAAATTGAGCAAGGCATGGAGAGAAATCCACAAGCCTCATTCTTCCATAGTTTGTATCTCTGGGTTCCTACCTGGAGCCCCTGCCCTGGCTTCTCTCAGTGAAGAGCCATGACCTGGAAGTGGAACCCAAATAAACCTTTTCTGACCCTAATTGCTTTTGGGTCATGGTGTTTATCACATCAACAGAAAGCAAACTAGACCATTCAATCATTGGCTGGCCACTCCCACAAGCTCTGAGCCACCATTGCTCAACCACATTTTTCAGGCAGAACAGGTTTAGGTTGAAGGTTCTGTGGTTGGGTTGGCATCCCAGTCCCGACTCCCAGAGGCTGAAGCAGCAGCCATGGAGCCAGCATGGGTTGGCTCTAGGTCCTATGCATACATGCTGTGGTTGTTTCGCTTGAGATTTTTTGTGAGATTCTTAACAGTAGGAGTGGAGATGTCTCTAATTTGTCTGCTCTTGGGACCCCTTTCCTCTTATTGGGTTGTCTCATTCAGCCTTGACTTGAGGGTTTATATCCAGTCTTATTGTATCTTGTTATGCAGTGTTCCGTTGACATCCCTGGGAGGCCTGCTATTTTCTGAAGGGATATAGAGGAGACCTGGGGGAGAGGGAAGATTGAAGAGAACTTGGGGGAGTGGAGGGGGGGCTGAAGTCAGGATGTATTGTATGAGAGAAGAACTTTATAAAGCAAACTAGAGCATCTGTAAATGAAAAGAAAGGCCTAGATGTGCTGGGACTTGTATATGGTCCAGCTCTGTATATGGTTCCTCTTTAAATTGCTTTCATGCACACAGAACACCTGCTGCATCATAGACATCATCTCCAGCACACACATTACTTAAAGGGTTGTAAAGGTACTCAGGTGCTAGGCATACAGGCAATGAAACCCAAGGAGATAAATAAAGCACTGTGTGCCTATATCAAGGCAGAAAACAAAGGCAGAGCCCCAAAGTGGACATTCAGAGTTACTGTTATGGGGCTGGAGAGGTGGGTCAGCAGTTAAGAACATTGACTGCTCTTCCAGAAGATCTGAGTTCAATTCTTAGCACCCACATGGTGGCTCAAACTCTCTGCCAGGGCTCTGACTGTCTCTTCTTGTGTGTACAAAGACAGAGCACTCATATACACAAAATAAATAAGTATATCTTTTTTTTTTAAATGTTACTGTTGTGAAATACCTAGAAAACTGGCTCCATGTAGCTCCGTGTTGTTAGTGAAGGGCTCACACAAATGTCAGGACAAGTCCTGAGGTCCCACTGTGTGGCTGATTAATGCTCTGCAACTGGGAATATAGGCTCTGATGAAGTCAGACCCCCCCCAACCCCAAGCAGGAAGCCAAGGAAGAAGAAAAGCTAAATAATGCACTTATGAGACTCACTGGCTCTCACGTTTCCACTGGGTTACTCATTGTTACAAATGCCGCTGTGTCTGACCCTGCGTGGTTTAAAAAGTCAGTGTGGTGCCTATTCTACGCTATTCACTGGGTAAACCCTGATTAGGAAAGCTGAAAATTAATCTGCGAATGATCTCATTCATCCAAGGGAGTAGAGCAACCTGAATGATTTTAGGCTATGGCAGGCAACCCAAACAAAGAAAGAGAATGTTCACAGCTCAGAAGGGCTACCATGTTCTCTCTCGGGTAATTTTACTCTAGTAAGGAAAAGTTAGCCCTGTTTATGTTCAGTCTGATTTTTCTCAGACATGGTATTTCAGGACTTTTGCTCTATGATTATAAGAATCAGACTTTGTGAAAATAGCACAACTAGACTGTAAGATTATGTATTGCTCACAGCAGTGTGTGCATTCAGGCTATTTTATATTGCTCAAGACTCGGCCTTGTGCATTATTCATAGACTCCAAGCAAGGCCTGTAATAAATCACTGCAGAGATGCAATCTCTTGGAAGGAGACAGCTCTTATTTACTCTAGAAAGCAATTTATTCTAAGAGCTTTCTCTTTACGGTCACTGTCTTGGGCACTGGCGACCCTCCGTGTTTATTCTCTGCCCTCCTACACATGGCAACGAGTACAACGTGGTTCCGCAGCTTCAAACACAAAAAGGATTTCCTTTTGGATTTAACACTTTGGAGCTGGTAGTCCTAGAAGATCTAGTATTTAAAGGCTGCGGTTCAGAATTGGAGTCTTCTGTCAACTGCAAAAGACTCCGCCTCTGTCACTTGGAGAGATCTCCCTGTCACTCATCTCCTCCGTTCGGATGCTGTGGTGTCAGCATCATGTTCTCTCCATGCCAAGATTCTTAGATGCGAATTTGTTTATACTGTCTTCCTCTCCTCAACTGCTCCATGTCTATCAACCAATGGCAGGCACATCTGCAGATGGTCTCCATGGAAACCTGCCTTCTCCGTGGCCTACAAGATGCACCAAGCTGGCCCAAGGAAGGATCCTTCATTATTGCAGTCCTCTGTCTTTCTCCCATCCCTTACAGAGTTCACACTGCCCTGTTCTCCAGCCTGGTACTGTGCTCAGCCTTTTAAACACCCTTCCTCCTGGATTCCCCTTTTCTTCATCATTCCCACAATGCCAGTTCCAGGCCTTGAAGAAGACCTGGGTCCACAACTGACCCCAGGAGCCTGTTATTTCCCATGAACTTTACTGTCCTCTCCTGTTAGAGGCATCACTGTGCCACCCACTCAGCTGTACCTCCCTGCCCCTGATAAATTCACATTCCATTTGTGTACTCAGCATCTTGAAGAACATAGAGGCTATTTCTCCCTGATATCCCAGCGTCAGGATTCCTATTTCCCTTTTCTTTTATGACTTACTCTAATTCTTTATTCCCAAGTTGAGAGAAAAGGGTAGGCAAACACCCACCCACCCACCGCCCACCCCCGCAGACACAGACACACATTTAGGTGATTAATCACTGCCAATATGGACCTTTCTTTATAATGAACAAAATAACCATTCCCTGGGCATCTACTGTCTGCTCTCATCCATGCCGCGAGCACCTTGTCCATTTCTCTGCTGCTATGGATGTGACCTCATGGTAGCACAGCTTAATTGTCTGCCTCTCCAGTCTCCAGGGTAACAAGAAAGGACTCAAGCTTTCCACGCCTGTTTCCAGCAACTCAAGTGGTGCCAGGCATAGAGATCTTAATCAATACATATTCCTCATGGAAATTTGTTTTGAGATAGGGGGTCCAACCCAATAAACCAAGCTGTAATTAACATCAGTAAAAAACTAAGAAGGCAGGAATAGGATCAAAACACAAAACACCCAGTATCCAAATAAGCTGCTTTATTTGTGTCTAAATGCAATCCTTGGCCTGAGGAAGAATCCATAGTGAATTTCAGAGAACAGGACCAGACATCTGAAGAGATGTATCTGCTTTGCAAGCAGTAGTCAGGTCCTAACATAAACACACCCACTTACCTACTCAGGAAATTGCGGCTAAGTGCCCACATTCGAGCAGCACGTAAGCACGGAAATTAGAAGAGTGGTGGTCTCAGCTCTCACAGGACCTCTTGTAGTTTAGTGATGGAGAAAAAGCATTATTAGTGAGGAGAGTGGAGAGCCATTACAACTGCAAACTACAGTAAACACTGTCAAGAAGAATAAAGGTGGTCCAAGGCTTTCTACAGGAGGAGAAAACCACCATGATGCCGGAGGGCAAAATGTACTGGGCTCCTAGATTGCTTTTTGCTTCATTTTGCTTTTCTTTGAGACAGGATTTTGATGCATAGCCTAGGCTGGCCTCAAATGTGAGCCCCCTACCTTTGCTTCCTAAATGCTGGGATTATACACATATGTGATCGCTCCCAACTAGACTGGCTTTCTAAAAATGTCATCAAGTTGCCCTAGGTTCAACTTCAACTCTGCCAAAGCAGCCCTGCATTTCACAAATGCAACAAGGTGGATCTGAAAGACGATGATGTCTATGTTGATAAAAACTGTAAAAAAGCTTGATTAGTAAATGTGCCACAATACCTTTCAACACACCCTTTTTAATAGAAGACATTGAATATACTAAAATTTACTTAAGCACTTATCCTACTAACTTATTTGTCTTGAAGAACAATCCTGAAGACTGAGCATAGCATCCTAGTGATGCTTGGACATCCTGGCAGCCCAGTGCCCTGCCTGCAATGTTAGTTGTGTGCCAACTGCCAATGACAAGACCAGATTCATTGTCTCCTGTACTTTGCTATTTGAACAGGTACACAGTGGTGCCTGATTCCTGTTTGTTGTAAACTCTGACACTTCTGGAAAGCTGATTAACTTGGTTTTCTTTCTTTATGTTACCTTGAAAAGGTTAGTCACCTCTAAGCTGAGGGTTCCTCATATGTCATGATGGGGGATAGTCACAGAGCCTGTTTCTGCCTTGCTGGAATGAGAAGATGTCCTTGGAATGCTAAAAATGGATATAGCAAACATCCTATAGACTGTAACCACCGTGTCCACTAGTCCATTCTAAGTTGGTGTTCTTTTAAATGTGTAAGCCCTCTCATAAGTGTGATTTCACTTAGATGTATAGTCTAGAAAAGCTAGACTCTGAAGCTCTGTTCTGAGCCTGGTTACCGGGATGGAGGGATGGGGAGGTGTTGATGGAAGAATGCAAATTTTCAGCTGTAATAAACAAGTTCTGAAGATTTAATACATTATAACATACATGGTATATACTTTATAGAATACAAAACTTGTTTAATATAATATAGACTATACTATAACAATATACTATAGTGACTGCAGTTAATAATAATAAATTACACTTGAAATTTCTGAACAACTAAATCTTAGTTGTTCTTACCACAAGAAAATTAAATAGATGTTGCAAATGGTAGTCATGTAAATGGGAGATATGCTCGATAACTTGACTGGGTGACCATTTAGCCATATAACATTCTATCATACATTTTAAATATATGCAATTTTTTTGAGACAGGGTTTTTCTGTGTAGTCATAGCTGTCCTGGAACTTGCTTTGCAGCAAGCTGACCTTGAACATGAAGATCCACCTTTCTCTGCTTCCTGAATGCTGGGATTAAAGGTATGTGTGAACACATCCAGCAAATATAGGCAATTTTATGTGCCATTTATACTATAATAAGCCTTGTAAAATAAAATGTGCCACTAAAAATAAGTTGTTTTCTCAAAATGCATGAAATTTATGACTTGGTTGATGATGTTCAATAAAAGTTGACAGTTATTTCCAATTTCTACATGAAAAACTCTAAGCATAAACCATAACATATATCAGACAAATTCTTCTGATCTTGCTGGGGAGGACTGGTGTGGGGGGGCTGGAAACCTACCTCTCAGTAATGCTCAGGCCACATGATTAGATTTAGACTCCCTTAGTCAAAGCACTGGTGCTAGAGCCTAAAAAAACCAACGTTGGTTGTGAGAATTCTGCCATTTGGACCAATGACCAATTGGAGTGATTTGGCCCAATGGGCATGGCCTTCTCTGAAGAATTTGTGGGGAGGAGTCAGAGGAGGACAGCAACCCTGGATTAGCAGCAGATCTACCTTGCTCTATGTCATGAGTGTGCCTAAATGATTTCATCCTTTAATAAATCTTGCCTGACTTGAGTCCTCGTGTCCACCACTATGGTTGCTGGTTAGTTTTATGTCAATTTGACACAAACTAAGAGTGCTTCAAGGAGGGAGCCTCAAGTGAAAAAAAAAATTCCTTTATAAGATCAGGCTAGAAGCAGGCTTGTAAGACATTCTCTAAATTAGTGATTGATGAGGACAGTCCAGCACATTGTGGCTGGGATCATCCCTGGACAGGTGGCCTGAGTTCCATAAGAAATGAGACTGGCCAAGCCATGGGAATCAAGCCAATAAACATCACTCCTCCACGACCTCTGCATCAGGCCATATATCCAGTTTCCTGCTCTGTTTGAGTTTCTGTCCTGAATTCTTTTAATGATGAACAGCTATGTGAAAGTGTGAGCCAAATAAGCCCTTTCCTCCTGAAGTTACTTTGATCAAGGTGTTTTGTCAAAGCAATAGTAACCTTAACTAAGACACTTGGTATCCTGCAGAAGTCCCATTGATAAAATGGAAAAAATAACATTAGTCATGCTCAATTCAACCATCTGTAATCAGGATTAGCTGCTAGAAATATGCCAATTTCTTTTTAAACTATTTTATGTTACTATTATTAATATTACCATGTTGTGCCTGTATGCCTGTGTGTGTGTGTGTGAGACTGAAATTGTGCACAGTTTACATATGGAAGTTAGAGAACATTTCTCAGGAGTCAGCTCTCCCTTCCTACCACAGTTCTGGGTATCAAACACAGGTCATAAGGCTTAGGAGGCAAGCACCTTTACCTGCCATCTCACGCATTCACCCATTTCTTGACTCTAGGTTACTCCCAACCACAAAGCTTTCAGAAGGCTTCTTCTCGAGAAGTTCACAGAGACTCCTTTTTCAGGAAGCAGATGGCCCATTAAAAGTTGGTCTAAATGGCTGGCCTCAGTCCAGTCTCTGGCTTCCTGGAAGCTGGTAGTCTGCCCTTCCTCCAGGGGACTCCTTGACCTTCTGAGCATAGTCAGAAGCTTCTCATATCTGCGGGTGTGGGGACTCAATTTTCCAGAAACCTTAGTGTCTGGGTCACATCAATCAAAGCTGTCTCTAGACATTTATTATCAAATGTTCCCTGGGGAGCAGAGTGCCCACGCATCCCCAGCTGAGAACCTTGCTAACTCCTAAATCTGACTTTTGAGCTATCTGGGACTATGAACCTTGTTTTGAGTCCTAATATACTGGAATGAACAAGACAATGCTCTCAAAGTTCTTGAAAAATACCAAATAGTCAAAGAATGTCTTTTAATTTTTTAAGATGTATTTTTAGTGTGTATGAGCATTTGACTGCATATATGTATGAGTACTACATATTGCCTCGTCACTTCAGATGCTAGGATCATTGGATCCTCTAAACTGGTGCTAACAGTTCTAAGGTGTTAGGAATTAAACTTAGATTCTCTGCAAAAGAAGCAGTATTCTTAACCACTGAGTCCTTTCTCCAGGCTTATCTTCTGGGATTTTTAGCATTTTGGTGGTCTACAGAAAGATGCAACAGTGTCATGCTCATGCCCTTACTCTCCAGAAACATTCTGCTCCAAACTAATAGGAGACAACTGAGTCCACACAATCCCAACAGGCTGTGTTGCCAACACTCAAACAACAACACAAAGTTAAGTGTTTGCTTGCCACAGTACTGCTTCTTAGTCTGGGTTCTAGAAAAATTGAGGAAGAGATTTGTAGTTTGATATTATTGAATTGCTATACAATAGTTATATTTACTCAATAGATAACCTTTTTGAAAACGGAACAGTCCATGATGAAACAGGAAACAAGAATATCAGGACCCTAGAAGAATATCGACTAGGACAGAGAGGGAGAGGATGGGAGAAAGGAGTAACAGAGAAGTGACTGGGCACAAAGCAAACACTGTTGATTGGCTCAATTCTCAACATGCCCTGTGAAGAGCACCGACATATTGTTTCCATCCTAAGGCAACATCTGGTGAGAGTCTTACTTACTTTGTGCCTCAGTTTCCTCTTAAGAAAACTACAACAGGATTTCCCTGGTAATGTCACTGTGAATGTTAATGAGACAGAGCCTAAAAATCCTCAACTCAGGAGTCAGCATACAGAGACCTCTTCACAACTCACAC
The DNA here is from genome assembly GCA_004025045.1 of Sigmodon hispidus. Lineage (NCBI taxonomy): Eukaryota > Metazoa > Chordata > Mammalia > Rodentia > Cricetidae > Sigmodon > Sigmodon hispidus. Next base: position 70,606 of record PVIH01004573.1, read on the forward strand.
TCAACTGTTTCACCTCCCTGCACAGGCCACCATATTCCCAATTCCAGCCTGGCTACAATCATCCTTTTGAGCATCTGGCTGTAGGTATCAGACTTCTGAGCTTCCGTGAGGAAGACATTTTGCAGGGACAGCCTCCCTGCAAAATATCTCTGCCTTACTCCACCCCCACACCTTTATTCAATAAATATTTTTGAACCAGAAATCAAAATTCCAAGATAAATAAATAATGATATTCACCCTGAAGCAGTACCCAGGTTTTACACAGCCAGAGTTTCATGGGTACTTATTCTATGCTAGGCTCTAAACAAGGCACTGGGTACATTGTAGGAGAAGGAAACAGGCCTCTGTTTCCATGATGATTATATCCTAGTAGGAAAGGAAATAAGTAAGTGAAAATACAAAGAAGATAAAATGGGTGTGGCTCATAGAGAGAGAGAAGGGAACAGGCGAGGCATCTGGAGTGGGTGGTTAAGGAGGAGCATTGTGAAGAGGTGACATTCAGCCTGTAGGGGATGAGAAGATGTGCCCAGCAGCTGAAGGTTGAGTGACCCCAGCAGAGTCTATAACAGCAACTGGATGCCCCGTTCATTGCACATGCCTTCTTGACATCACTGGGTGTGACAGCTATTCTTGGTTGTCAATTTGAGTACATCTGGAATTAATTAAAACCCAAGCAGCTGGGCACACCTGTGAGGGATTTTTTTTAATTAAATTGTTTGAAGTGGGAAGGCCTGCTTTTAATCTGGGCCACCCCTTCTGCTGGCAGCATGTATAAAGACATGGAAGAAGGGTGCTTGCTCTCTGTCCACCTGCCCTTGTTCTCACTGCCAAGTCCACTCCTTCACTGCTATTAGAGTCTACTTCTGAAGGATTCTGCATATACTAAAGACCAGCTGAGACATCAAACCTATGGGATTCTTGGACTTGCCATTGATAGTCATTGTTGGACTAGCTAGACATAGCCTGTAAGCCATTCTTAAAAAAAAATAAAAAAACAAAAAACCCTTTATATAGATGCATACACACACATACAATACACACATTCAGTTAGTTTAACATGTCACCTCATATACATCACAGACTATCGTATATAATATATCACAGAATATATATATTATATATATGCACACACACACACTATACATTCTGTTTCTCTAGAGAACCATGATTAATATACTCTGATTTATCTGCTCACTGGACTTGCCCTCCCATTGGCTGCCATAGCAACCTGGGTAGACCATTTTACTCTGCCCACCCAGTCACTCATCAGCCCCCACTCATCAAGCACCCAGTCCTAGCAACCAGTCATGGAAACCTCATTAGAAAACAATAGGCCGCAAGAGTCTTTGCAGCATCCAAGGACTGTCAACCTATAAATGAAAATCAGTCCAGCAGCCCTGCCCCAGGAGAGATCATCAGGTAATCCCCCTCTGCCTTTCACAGACAGCAGCTCAGTCTTCTCAAGGCCCTTCCCACTTTACTTTCCACAAAAGGCACTGGGCAGGTAAGCTGAATGACCCAACACAGACAGGCTCACCTAGGACCTCATGGTGCCCTCTTCCATTCTGGCCAAGCTGTCCCGTTACACACTGAAGGTATCTACCTTTGGTGCACACTGTTTGATTTTGAATATTTCTTTAAGATGCACTGGTAGAAGGGGCAGCCTCTATAGGCTTTGTTTCTGTGTACACTGTATCTATCTAATTTAAGTTTTTCTATGCAAGAGAAAGAGGATGAATTTTAGTACTGTGAGCCATTAGGGCCCCAAATAAATTGCCACTCTATTCGCCTCCTAAGAAATGAGTTTGGGGAGGCTCACGTACTTTTGCTTACCTATCTTAAGAAATACCACCTCATGTCTTAAACAGAGATGAAGAATACCCTCTCTCTCCATGGAGGGTCTGTCTGTGTATCTTTAAAACAGCTTCCTGAAGACCTTCAAATATTTGTTTTTAGTCTCTACTCTCTAAGGGGAACTAGAGAATTAAATAAATATGACCATGCTTGCCCCATAATCTAATCCTCCCTTCATCATTCCAATGCTGGGGTAAGTGTATGTCATTAGGGTGGATGGAGGAGAATGATGCAGACTGGTCATAGTACCTGGGCAGAAGCCAGGAAATGTGTTTAGACTCCTCTGCCTCTCCCCAGAGCGCTATGCTTACTTCTAGGCCAGCATTTACAGAGGGAGGACAATGGCAGAGGCTTGGAAAAACCTATGAGCAGGAACTAGTGTTCTGTGGGCTGGAAGGAATGGCATAAAATGTTGCTCATCAGCCCCATAGGAATAGCAAGTAGCCTTAAAATCAGATACTGGGGTCCAGTGACTTTCCAGTTCTTTCTCTGGCAATAGCCCACTATTGATGCAGTTACACAAAGGTCTCCATTGTAAAACATCTACCCAGCATCTCACTGCTAGGTCACAAGGAGAAATGCCCTGCTGAGTACAGTTTACAGTGTACTTTTTCTCCCCTAGAACATAAACTATCTGTTTATAAGACTCTACTAGGGACCTGGATGTGTTATGGTTTCAGAATATATGTATTGATGCCAGAGACACTTACCGTCCAGTCATTTTTCTTAAGATACTGAACATCTATAGCTCTAAGTGGTGAACAGGGAAACAAGGTGTCCTTTGGTGCAAGGTGTAATGTGGGATTTTATGCCTGATGGAGTAAAACTCTATGACAAGTGTCTGATATCCAATTGCTTTGTTTCCACCAGTTATTCTATTGTTCAGCCTCACAAGCAGCATCCCCAGTGATTTCAGGGCTCAGCACTGAAGCAGCTGGAGAAGGATGAGCTGCAAGATACATGACCCCTAAATGAATGCTTCATTTCATAGCGTCCCCACCCAGGAGGCCAGCAGCCAACACAGCTTTGTAACATTCATTCCTTCAGTAAACATTCCAGAGCATCTTCTACAACAGTGTGTCAGGGAGAGTTAGAAATTGCTATTAACCTCTCCCGGTGAGCTTGGGGCCTAGCAGAGGGAAAATACACATACGAACCAGTACAATACAGAACACAGTATTCTATCTGTCAAAAGGGAGATGGCAATTCAAATATGGTGGGTTTTCTATATATATAATTAAGATGGATTTAAAAAGAAAAACTTATGCTTATTAGCTAAAATCAAAGAGTTTTGTTTTGTTTTCTTTCCTGTAGACTTTAGCTAAAACAGAAGTTCCTCTTGGGCTCTACGGGAACCCAAACCATCAGCTCCCCTGGGTCTCCAGCTGGCTTTCCCTGAAAATCTTGGGACTTGTTGAGATTCAACACTATGAAACAAATATCTGCTTCTCCCTGCCCCCTCTTCCCATATGCATACAAATGTGTGTGACTATGTGTGATGGTGCATGTTATTTATAAATTCCCATCACAAAAATGGCCATTGATTCCACATCCTCACATCTCATTCCCTTAGACTGTAGAAAGTCAGAGAAAACATGGTGTACAATAAACCAGGAAACATCTCTATAATTTTGGTCTTGGGCATGTTGTGTAAGAGAAAGCAACAAGGGCCTCAGAAAAAAATAAAATGAAACACACACATCTAGATAACTGTCCAACCAAAGCTTGAACAAATATTTCCCAAGAGCTAAAGAAATGGAGCACTAAATTAAGCATATCTCAGATTTACCTGAGATGATATGGTTATACTTATATAGATTCATGTGGGTGACATAAGTCTAAGAATAACAGAGAGAATGAAAACCAATATAATAAATGTCTCCTGACAAGTAGCCAAAGTACTAACATAAAAAACTTAATTATAGAAAAATATTGAGTGATAAAAGGTTAATGACATATATAAATTTTAAAGAATATGCATCTTTTAGTATACAATATGGAAACTTTTATTTATTCAGTTCACAAATAAGAAAGGTCCCAGAGATGGATGTGTCACTAGTGATCTGACACACTTTGAGATTCTTAAAAATAATCAGCAATTTAGAATTTCCCTTTAACATGAAAATCCTTTCATTGTGAAGAACCCTGTTGGAGAACCAAACAATCAGATTTCAAAGTGTACAAAGCTACTGTTTTTGAACATCAGCCGAGAGACATTCAGGCAGATCAGAGTAGAGTCCATAGCTGAACTCATACACAGGTGGATAACTGATTTCCCACCAAGGTAATTCAGATGAGAAAACATAGTCTTTTTATCAAACTGTACTGAGAGGTAGATCAACCACCACAAAAAGAGATACATTTCTATCCAACATTTCACATCATATACCCAAAGTAAATGAAAACAAAGTATGGATACATGTGTAGGATCTGAAACCATAAAATTTCTACAAGAAAAAGGAGAAACTAGGGTTAGGCAAAGATTTCATAGATATGACATCCAAAGCACCATTTACAAAGGAGTACTGTGATGGATCAGACTCAAGTATTAAAAAAAAAAAAAAAATCACTCTTTAAAGGGGAATGAAAATCTGAGCCATAGAGTAGGGAAAAAAATGAGCCCAATAAAGAACTGATATAGAGATTATGTAAAATGCTCTCAAAGCTTAGTGACAAAAATGCAGAAGACCTGATCATGACAGGGACAGCCGGCTTGAGCACGTACTTGATGAAGGGAAGTGTCTGACTGACAGGAAAGCACTGAAACAGCATCAGGAGCCCTTTAGGAATCCAAGCTACATCCACAGTGGGGCTGAGGATACAGCCCTTGGTAGACAGTGCTTGCCTAGCATGTAATTGCTTTGGGTTTGATCCCTGTAAAAGAAGCAGCAAAACAAAGCAAAACTCTCCAATGAGACGTCAATATTGACCTGTTAGAGAGGCCAAAGCTACAAAGATTGACAGCAGCAACTCTTAGGGTGTGGAGGAATTATGCTATCATGTACAGTTGGGGATGTAGAATAGTACCATCACTTCAGAAAACAGGCAGTTTCTTCAAAGGCTAAACATACTACTAGATCATAATCTAGCCATTCTGTTCTCAAATGTCAATTCAAGAAAAATAAATGCATGTATCCATAAAGTGTATGTGAATAGCAGCTGTCCCATGAAGGGGCAGATGTGGGGTGATATAGTCACACAATGGAGTACTCTTTGTTGATAAACAGGAGTGAAAGATTGATATATACAGTAATAACAAGAATAGCTAAGAAGATATAAACACCGACTAAAAGGAGCTGGACCACAAAAGAACACATATACTATGGCTCCATTTGTTAAAACTTGAGGAAATAGGAACTAATAAATAGTGACAGCATAGACAGGAACAGGACCAGGAAGGGTCAAGGAAGCTGTAGGGGTCATAAGTGCGGAATATTCCTTCACGCTGTGTGAATATACATCTGTGATTTATTTAATCAAGAAGCTGACTGTCCAATAGCCAGGCAGAATAAGAGTAGGCAGGAGAACCAGAGTAAGGGAACTGGGAAGAAGGGCAGAGCCAGAGGAGTTGCTAGCCGAACATGGAAGAAAAAGAAGATCCAAGATTAAAGAGAGTTAGCATCGCTTGGCAGGATGTAGATTAATTCATAATCAACATAATTTAAGTTATAAGAGCTGGTTAGTAATAAGCCAAGCATTTATAATTGATAGTAAGTCTCTGAGTGGTTATTTGGAAAGGAGCTGGTGGAACAGAGATAATGCTGTCCCCCCAAAATCTCTGCCTACAGATAGGCATGTTTATTCTTTAACTATAGCAGTGATCTACACACAAGTCAAAGGTTACTACACTGCAAATACGTGTACTTCATTGTATACCAAATATGCCTTAATGAAAGTATTTCATGAATTTATTCAACAAAACTTCACTGAGCATGTGAACTAAACAGGCACCATTTTGGCTCCAGTGTACAATAGTGACTGAGCCAGACAAAGCTCCTTCTGTAATTTTCTGCAAATAAAAGTACTGTGTCTATTTTAATATATAATGCCATTTTCTTAAATCCAGAACAAAACAATTAAAAGTGATAGTGTCAAAGCCAAGTCTTGGGGCTGGAAAGATGGGTCAGAGGTTAAGAGCACTGGCTGCTCTTCTGGAGGCCCATAGTTCAATTCCCAGTAACCACATGTGACTCACCACTATCTAAAATGAGACCTGGCATCCTCTTCTGGCCTGCAGGCAGAACACTGTATACATAGTAAAAAAAAAAAAAAAATGGGGCTTTGTTGTTGTTTTTCTGTTTTGCTTTTTAAAGAAAAACCAGGTCTGTCTCTATTGAAAGGTCCATAAGGTAAGAGGAGAAATGAAATCCCATAGAGAGCACGTGGTATATGAAAGCGACTATACTCAGACTCAGGCTCATACTTCCTTACAAGCTTTCCAAACTGGGGGTTAAGAAGCTGGCCAACTCAGGCCAACAACCCACCATGAGTGTGCTAAAGAGATATGTGAAAACACTGAGGTGAGACAGAAGGTAGTATCCTCAGTCAGAGCTTCCAGATATTCCAGAAACTATTATTACCTGAGGAGAGCAGAGTACAGGAACACAGCCATCTGGGATCTGGTCTGCTAGGCTCCCTCTTGGCGCCTGAGACAGATCTGGCATTTTCTTTATCCTCTATGGCAATGGTCCTCAACCATCATAATCTGTGACCCTTTAATACAGTTCTTCATGTTGTGGTGACTCCCAACCATGAAATTATTTTTATTGCTACTTCATAACTGCAATTTTTCTGTTGTAATGAATTGTAATTTAAATATCTGTGTTTGGATGGTCTTAGGCAACCCTTGTGAAAAGGTTATTCAGCCCCAAAGGTGTGAAGACCCACAAGCTGAGAACCAGTGCTCAATGGGATTTTTGTTGTTATTTTTTAATGTTGGGGTGGTAGTATATACATACATCTGCTTGCATGTGAAGACCAGAAGTCTACATTGGGTTTTCTTCCTAAATCTCGCTCTACTTTGTTGTTTGGTTAATTAATTTTTTTTATTTGCTTGTTTGTTTTTATTGGTGGGGGTGGTTAGAGCAGAGAAAGGGTTAATTGGGTTTTGGGTGCATTTTTTGTGTGTTTGTTTTTGAGACAGGATCTTACTATGTAGTCCTGACTACCCCGGGACTCATTATATAGACCAACATGGACTACCTAAGTTTGATCCTCATGGCCCACAAGCGAGAACCAATTCCTGAAAGTTGGTTTCTGACTCCAACACCCACTCTGTGGCACTCATGTCCCTAACCATACATGCACATGAATAAACATACTAAAATGTAAAGTTAAAAACAATGAGCAGGAAAGGGTGGCCAAATTATGTTAAATAAAGGAGAAATGATACCACTTGGTAATAAATCATGTCATCAAACTACAATAATCAGAACAGAGTAAGCACACTAACAAATAGACCGATGCTACAGCAGAAAACTTCATATAAAAGCAGTGATTCAAACTGAATTGGTAAGCTTCTAGAAAATGATGCCTCGTCAAACAGGAAACAAATGTATCCATCTACCATTAACCAAAACAAGTGCGACTAGGAAATGATCAGATGTGAGAAAGAAAAAAAAAATATCAAAAGAAACTGTAAAAATACATGAGTTGTTTTAACCTCAAAGTGAGGGGACCCTTTTGATACAAAGGATGAAGCAGAAAAGAGGTGTTAATTACAAACATCAAATAGAAAATTGAAAAATACTGATACAAGTATGTAAATGGGAAATTTTAATGTCTTTAAAATATAAGGAAATTAAAAACAAATAAACATATATAAAGAACTTTTACTCAGAAATATAACCCAACAGAAATCCAAACCAAAAGAGGAAGAAAGAACCCACAGGGAGCCGCAAACAAGACAAATATCCCCAAAGGCCTGACTTCACAGTAACCAGGTTTAGACAAGATCAGGCAGGTCGAGGTGGCAGGGCCCAGATGGGAACTTGTTATTCCAATGAGGCTAATGCTGGTGTGTTTTTTAAGGGATGTATGCTAAGAAAGACTATTGAACCAAAGGAAAAATTCTTTTTCCTGAGTATTTTAGTAGCAAGATCTTCAAGATCTCCCAAGTTGAAATTCCTCCTTATGAATCAAACAGGAAGACTGAAAAATGATCAATAGAATCGGATTGTCAAGTGAATTCGTTCGAATATATAATCTTTTTTGTTTGCTTTCTCCTACTTTTTCATGGTGTGTGAGTGTCTGTGTGTCAGAGGTTCACTTTGGAGTCTTTCTTAATCACTCTCTACCTATTTCTTGAGACAGCCCCTGGACCTGGTGTTCATTGGCTCAGGCTGACCAACCAGTCCATTCCAGCAATTCCCTGGTGCTGAGATTATACAAGTACTGCCAGGCCTGACTCTTCCTGTGGGTACTGGAGCTCTGAACTCAGGTCCTCCTGCTGGCATGACAAGCATTTACTGCTGAACCATCTCCCTGCCCTTCTTCTTTCTCTTTTTTTTTTTTTTTTTTTTTCAATGTTCACTCTAGAAATCAAAGCTTTGTGCTTCTGCTGCCTCAGCGATCTCTTGTGGTTACACAAACCTATTCTACCCTGCTCAAACCACACATCAGCCTACTGTCAGCATCATCTTTTTCTTTATTTTTTTTAACCAGTTACTTTAACGTAAAGCCCATTAGAATAGAGCACAGGAAAGATTGCTAATCCAGTTGCTCCGCCCCAAATCTCACTCTTCTGAGCATCCGGGGCCAAGCGACTGCTATCCTTCGGCATCTACTAAGCCATCGGCTCAATGTTATAAAACCACAAAGCACCCAAAGTTCAGCCCATTCACAAAACTTATTGTGGTTTTGCAAAGTTTCAATCTATAAATTTTTTGAAACGCAGTACAAGTAACCCAAAAGGGATTCAAAGTCTCCCAGTTCCAATTCAGAAACAGAAAAATCTTCTAAAAGTTAAGATAAAAATAAGAAAACTCAAATAATACAAGAGGAAACATGTTCTTGCTCTCTTCCCTCATATTTAATTCATTCTTGGCAATAAAATTCTTTGTGTAATTATCATTCATATGATGAATAACTAAGAATCTGGTTTTGGCAATAAACTTAGAGTTAAAGACATTTGTATTGTCTCTTTTCTGCCTTGTAAACTTAACTTTTCTTCTTTGTTTTAAAATTATTGAAATTCTTAGTATACTACGATATATATATCTTTCTAATTTTGCTGGTTTTCTTTCTAGTTCTAAATGTCTAGGAGTAGGTTTCCAGAAACATTCCAAACTCTTACAGAAGAGCTCAGCCTTTGCACCCCAGTGTCTGCCCTGCACTTACTTCTTGATGTGCCTCATGTGGTTCTATCCACTCCAGGGTGGACCTCCTCCACTTACTGGAGAAGATGGGAACTCCGCAGCCATTTGTTCACAGCAACCCAGGAAGCAGAGAAACTTACCTACCCATTGCCTCCACACTCCTGTCGATTATTTTAGAGCAAATGTAGCAATATTTAAAAAGCATTTATACCCAGTGTATAATCATAATTGTTAACTTACTTAATTTTATGACCTTCTTAAACAGATAGGTAGTCAAACTGCCTTTTAAGTATTTATGTTTAGACCCATAGACTAGAACTCTTGGCCATTTTGCAGTGAGGAACACGTATTAATAACCAATAATAAGTGATTGTTGAGTAGCCAGCCATGGATGAGACATCTGTATCATCCCCTCCAGGACCCAGAGAATGCTACAAAACAGTAAGCAGAGAGGCCATAAGCACCAGAGGAAAGGGAAGAGGCTTCACAAGGTGGATTCTAGGTTCTTAGAGACCACTGCCATTATGAGTGCCCGGCAGCAGCACACGACCTCACACAAGGGAGAGGGCCAACAGGAACTGAGAGAGGAACAGAAGGCTAATAGAGGTGAGTGATCACAACAGTGTATAGACTTATCAAAAAAAGAAAAAAGAAAAAACTGAAATATAAAATTCGCTCCAAAAGTCAAAAACCCCATACCAGACATGACAATTCATCTTTTGAGTTGATGGCCAGGGCTCTCTAAGAGACAAAGCATACAGACAATTACTGTTGCCCTTGGTTACCCTACAGAGGTATAAGGTGAGTCCCTGTTGCAGAAGATACCACATACTTGAGAAACAGGGTCCAGAGATCCTTGAACTGAAATTTCCCAGGAAGCCTCCTTCCTGAAGACTAGCTTCCATGGTACCAGAAGGTGCCAAGCAAGTTTCCAAAGAAGGGAAATAAACAATAGTTTATATGTTTATTTATAACAATAAATATATAAAATTTATAACAATAGCTATGATGCCTATGAATCACATCAGCGGCCAGCATGGTAGGATAACCCTAAGGGTTGAGTGGTGGCACACATATCTTGGCAGTAACCAACACCACTCTAATAAGACTTTAAACTCATTCCACAAGAGGGAGACCATGCCTGGTACTGGAAACCTACCCAACTAATCAGTGTTAGTGAAACCATGGCTATTGGAGAAACATGGACAACTGAATTTCCTAAATCAGCATAATCCCTAAGTAGAATCTGTAAACGTTTGTCCTGAGACCCACAGCTAAGTGTAGCCTTCACTCCTCACCAAGGAAACTTCTCTTTGCAATAGACAGAGACCACAACAGGAAACCACAACCAATAAATGTGCAGAGCTGTGAGCCAGTCCTACAGGATAAAACTAGGAAACTTTCCCTTACCTAAAGCTCAAGCAATTGGAGGGGAGAAGGCAGGAAGACTGTAAGAGCCAGAGGAACAGGGAGTTTGCTGTGAGATTGTGTCTCCTAATAGTATCAGAAGCTGTACCCATAAAGTCTCACCAACATAACTTCCCAAACATGATCCGAATGAGAATAACAAGGGAAACACAGGGAAAGCTCAGGAGACCTCAACCCTACATAAAGAACTGCAGGCAACTGAGGAAAGATGGACGCCCAAGAGGGGGCCTCCCCAGGGAGGAGCAAATCAATTGGTTGTCCGGTGCCAAACTGTCAGCACTGAAAACATACATACAGGTAGCAATATATGGAGCAACCAGGTTATATTTAGGATTATATATGTGTATACTAACATATAGATATACACACAAATATATATATATGCAAATACAAATATAGTCTATAACAATTAATTAAGAGGCTGAGAATTTGAAGGAGAGTGGGGGGCTAAGTGGGAGGATGTGTTTGGAGGGAGGAAAGAGAAGGGGTAAATATTGAAATTAAATTATAATTACAAAATAACAACAAAAAGGATTAAACTCTATTTTGATAAGTCAAGTCACAGAATTTGCCTGACAAATACATAGATGAATTTTGAGATATTAAAACTGCCACAGCTATGCATTGCCTATTACAAGCATGGCAATCCAGGAAAGCTGCATGTGATTGGCAAGGTCACCTGATTGTGGAGTGGAGGAGATAGTGCATGCACCATTTCCCAAAAGTGAGACACTGGAAAGACTGAGTGTGTGTGGCAAACAGGACTTGATGCACAAGTGATCAGAGATCACAGAGAGCTGGAGCTCTGTCACTAGGAATCCTCTGTAGCCAACACTTCACTTTAGAAAGTGAAAGCCACCATGGGCCATTAGTATAAACAACTTAGGAAAGCATTGGGTTGGGGAAGGAGACTTATTTTAAGAAAATAAATGGGTTAAGATTTAGGTCAAAATCCCAAAATGATTTGTCTGTCCTTAATTTGCTTCAAGAAGAAGGCTGCTTTGGGAGTCTCAGCACCCCCTTGGGGCCTTGCTGGCTCTCCACATGAACAAAGGCTGGTTGAGCAGTAGAACCAGACCTGGGCAAAAGAAGGGGAACTGGGGAGTGTTGGTACAGGCAGTTATAGGGTCTTATAGACAAACTTTGGGATGGAAGGTGACAAACAAGATTGTCCCAGCTGCCTTAGGATTCATGAAGAAAGAGACTATACACAGGAGTTACGCAAGAGCAGTTTTAAAATGAAAGACGACAAAACAGAAGAGGACCAGACACAGGAAAGAATCACATTTTTAAGATCTGAAAACTCTCTCTCTCTCTCTCTCTCTCTCTCTCTCTCTCTCTCTCTCTCTCTCTCTCTGTGTGTGTGTGTGTGTGTGTGTGTGTGTGTGTGCAAGCTTGAATATGTCCAAGCACACATGCTCTCACATGTGTGTGCATATGGGTACATGCACATCACAGCCCAAATCTGGAGGTCAGAGGATAACTCTGGAGATCCATTCTCACCTGCCACATCCTTTTGGCAAGATTTCTCTTATTTATGCTGCACACTCTAGCTGATCCAGCAGCTTCCGGGTCATGCCCTTGTCACCACTCCCTGTCTCTGTGCAGGAATGCTGGAGCACAAGTATGGACCACCACAGCCTACTTTTTATGTGGGTCTGAGAATCAAACACAGGTGGTCACGCTGGCAATACTTCCTGCCCCTAAACGGTTCTATGTTGCAATGGTTTCCTGACATCTCCCCAGAATTCCATCAGGGAAAACTAGGCATGTATTCATCCAGCTACTCACCCCGGAGTGTGTTTTAAACACTTTTATTTCAGGAGTTTCTCTGACACTAACAATACCAAGAGTGAGAAACAGATGAAGTCTCTGTACATAAAAAAGAAAAAGGATAAGGTCTGTATAGATGAGTCAGTGACTTAAGTTTCTGAATCTAGAGTTGCTTATATTATTCTTTCTTCCCTTACTATATCAATCAGAAAACAGAAGAAGTAATGAAGGTAAATTCTGTCTTTAGAGAGAGAAAAACCCTCCAAATTTAGTGTGTGAACAGGCAACAAGTAGAGATTGTAACAGAGTGTGATGGGGCTGTGTGGACCTTTTCACAAGAGCCACCAATTTCTGGATAGAATAAGGAGTGCCTGATGGAAATAGGGGACCCACTTAGGAAATCCCAGTCTGTCGCATCCCCAGATTCTGTGATTCTAAGGCAGCAACTGGGCAATGAGTATGGAGGTTTGACTCAGGTTCCTTTACATAGGACCTCACAATCTTCTCAGGGTTGTGAGTCACATGCTGAAGTCACAAAAGTCACATATTTTCACCATCAAACAGAGGAAGCACATTGAGCCCAAAGTAGACCCATTTACATCCTGAGCCCACCTCATTTTCAAAAGCACAATGGAAAAGTCTTACAATACTCCATAATCAGCTGGTATCTGGTCACTTCAAACTGGCAGAATGAGGTTTCAGGAGACACAGCCCACCTGAGAAATAACAATAGCTGATGCTGTACAAGTTCAGTGGCAAACCAGTCCAGCCTAAGAGCTTTGCCATTCAGGGATTCATGGAGCCTTTGCAGCCATCTGGTTGTTTCTACTAATTTAAAGATATGGAAACTCAGACTTCACTGCCTGTTCAAGTTCACACAACTAGGAAGGAAGCAGGGCTAGAATTCAAATTTGGACAGAGCTACTCCAGATGTTACACGATCAAACCCTGTCCTTGCTCATTGTCTCCTATCTGGAAACAGCAACTGCATCCCTGGTTCTGAACTGGAGGGTCAGCATCAGAATAGCTAGTCCAAAGGTATCAGTGTACTGCATTCCCAACACATTTAATTCATTAAAAACTTTGGACAGTTATCCTGGCAATGTGATGGGCTAGACATTAGCCAACAAGAAGAGTCATAAAAGCTTCCCTATTGTTTTCTATCACGCTCGCTCTTCTTTGCCTTCTGGATCTGTCAAGGTCAGAGAGACAAGGAGTAGCATGGTGGTTAGCTTGCCAGGGGAGAAGGAAGTTGGGTGTAGATATTGAATGGTGCAGGGTGGGTTTCTGAGAAGGGATGAGGGTGATGTTTGTACAACACTGCACATGAACTTAATACTCTGAATTACCTACTCATAGTCAAGACTGGAAATATTAAGTGTATTTTACCATAATTATATAATGTATTTTAAGATAATAACTGGCCTGGAAAGATAATTAGTCCCCCTGTTGTTTTAGTCAATAAGCTGTCAAATGAATAAATACACAGTAAAGATTCCTTCTGATGCATTCTCCTGACAAGCCTGATCTTCCTCTCCACCAAAGAATTTTACTTAATATTTGTGATCTTTAATGGATTCTACGGATAGAACTTACTTAAAATAAATTGGCAGAATTCATTAAGCTTTCCCTATATCAGAAAGCAATAATAAAGTTAAAAAATCTAAGATTAAAGATATATCACACACCATTTTGCAAGTGAATTTAACATTATACAGTCTCTGCATCATTTAAAAATTTAAAGTTGAAGGGTTGGATTCACAGTCAGCAACTTTAGTGCAAGAACATTATATAAAGCATAGCTTTGCATTTCTAGTAGTCTCCCTATATCTATATAAGCCAACACTATTGATGGCCATTATCTTAAAGTACAGTGAGACACAGGTTCAATTTTAGTAGACTGAATTTGCAGTAGAGTGCTATCATCTTTGAGAGAGTTTTCCCATTGATTTTCTCTTCCTGTATCCGCATCTCACTTAACAGCAAGAACATCCGCCCACAGGCTGAGCCAGAAACTTAAATAATTCTCCTCTTCTTCATCTTCATGTTCTACCTACTGTATTTCATAACAGTCTCAGCTCCTCTTGTTTTGCCTCGCTCTCTCGTTTAGACTGCCAGGGAAGGTACTTATCTAACTCCCAGATGCACCATGCTCTATCCAGCTTCCAGGCTTCAGTGAACTTTTCTAACAGGCTTCCAAGAGGGCTCCCGGATGGAGAATATCTCAAATGACTCTTCACTGTAAACAAAGAAAAACTCTAGGGTTCTCAGGACAGGTTGCCCACAACTTCCACTGCATCCCCTTCTCCAGGAGGATCTGGGCACACACAGAATTCCTTCTCAGCATCTGATCACACTCGTTTTATAGCTCTGCTAATGTACATTCATTGGTGCTTCTCTCTGTAAGGTCCTACCTACCTCTGGGGGCTGAGGACATAGTTCAAATGGCAAGAAGCCCAGAACACATAAAACTAGTGACAGATGGCATGCTATAATCCCAGCACTGGGGAGGTAGAGGCAGGAAGATTGGAAGTTAAAGGTCATCCTCAAAGTTTGAGGATATACCAAACCGCATGAGAGCCTATCACAAAAACAAAATAAAAGTCCTCACTACTACCACAATTTAACAGTGCAGGAGAGGAAGAGGATTCAAGGCCCAGGGGAGGGGAAGCTATTTCAGGCCACTGCTACAGACAGTTCCACAGAGGACATACCAGATGACAAAGGGAATCCGCTCCATTTCCAACATTATAAATACATGCGCCAGAATACAGGGGTCTGCTGGTGGTTAAAACTATGAACACATGATTTACCAAGGCTCTATATTTAAAGATATAATCTTGGAATAATTATAGAAAAATAGAATTTTCCATAGTTAACACCCCTGATATCTATAAGCAACCATGCAAGAGTGAGGCATTGTGGGATATGAACAAGGTTAGGATCTATGAGGTCGGTGGTACTGCACAGTGAGGGTGAGGTCAGAAGCAAACATTGCTCCCAATGGAGACATCTTCCTTGATGACTTCGTGCTACAAGCTCACTGGTGCTTTTGCTTTTGGGATTTTGTCTGGTTGCTTGTTTGGTTGGTTTAGTTTGTTTGTTTAGGAAAGAGCCAGACCAAGAACAGCTTATCCTAATTTTCTTTCACAATAGATTTCCTTTATGTTCTTTTCTAAGCATCCTTCTCATCTCAGAATTCCTGAGTGTGTGGTTATACTCACAGGTCAGAGTTGGTGTATGGACATGTGTATGTGCATACACACCTATGTGCTCCACACATGCATTCATCAGTCACTTTGTTCCTGAGAACTTAGCACAGAGCACTCAGACACTCTTCTGTCTAGGGTTTCTTAGCTGTTTGTCGCTAAATAGCATCATGAACAAAGAAGAGATAGGCATTCAAGAGCTTTGGGGATGTAACTTGGGCCCATGAAGCAGGGAGTTTATTAACATCTCACATTTAAAATCTACACATGATTTCCCTTCTTAATTCACTTACTTGTCCTAAAAATAGAGTTTGAACAGCTCACTGCTGGAGAAAATTGCCTTTTTCCAGTCTGGTTCTGAGTGCCCTTGGCTCTTGGCCAGGTGTCGGCAAACCTGTTTGAGGTGTACAATCTGCCCATCTCTGACAGCCATATGCACTCTGGGAGAAGCAGTCACTTTGAGGAGACTGATTTTGTTTTCAACACAGGAACAGTTTAGAGATCTAAAGACAAATGGAACAAAGAGAGCTCTGGGTTCCTGGAGACCTAAGGAGCCCGAGGGGAGAACAAAAGCAAAACCAGCAGGCAAAGCCGGAAAGGATGCTAACGCTGGAGAAACATGGCGGTCCACAGAATGGCTCTCTCCAGTGGGCTCCAAACCTTGTCTGGCTAATTCTCATCCCCCAAACTCAGGTCAATAACCACTTCCTCTCACAGCTGTTCTCACTTCTCCTTCGGCTACACACAGAGTGCAGCTCCTTTGTAAAGATTTATTAGATTACTTCATGTTAATTTACCCCTGTCAATACTGCGTCCTATTAGCCTACTTTATGAACAATTTTGTTTATAAATATTATGCTGAAATGTATAATTATTGATTAGATTTCCATGTTATTAATCAGATACACTTTCTGGTAGCATGCCCATTACTATAACAAACAGAAAAAAAAAATGCTGTAAGCATTGGAATTGCTTGTTAATTTAGACTGTTGCAATTTTGATTATATGGGTTCTATGGCTGTACAGCTAGAGCTGTAAAACCTCAGTGTAGCTTCAGCTTCTGAAGCATCCCAAGTCTGAAACTGACTATCAACGGGACATACCCCCAAGTGGAAAAATCCTACACCACGAGGCTTCATTTTACACACAAAATCTTTATAGTACTGCACAAAATTATGCCAGGCTTTATGCCTAGGATTTCTGTGAAACTTAAGTGAATTTTGTATGTGGCCTGAGCAGTTTGTGGGGTCTGTGGCAGTGGGACCAGGATTTATCCCTAGTGAATGAACTGGCTTTTTGGAGCCCATTCACTGTAGAGGAATACCTTGCTCAATCTTGATACAGTGGGGAGGGTCTTGGTTCTGCCTCAACATGATATGCCAGACTTTGTTGACTCCATGAGAGGAAGGCCTTATCCTCTTAAGGAGTAGCTGGTAGTAAGGGGAAGGGAAGGGAGTGGGAGGAGGGGAGGTAGGAAGAAATATAATTGGTAAAGAAAAAAATTTTTTTAAAAAAATCTCAACTGAAGAGAGGAAGGAGAGACTATATGAACAAAGGGATCAGAATCATGAGGAGGAGACCCATAGAGACAGCTGAGTGGAGCTATTGGGAGCTCACTGACTCTGAAATGACAGCTAAGGAACCTTCATAAAAAGAAACTAACCCCTCCAAAAGTAGATGACAGTCGAGGGGCGCGGGCAGTTTGTGGAGCCTCTTGCAGCAGGACCAGAGTTGATTCCTGGTGGATGAACTGGCTTCTCAGAGCCCATTTCCTGCAGAGGAACACTTGACTCAGCCTTGGTACTGGGGGGAGCCCTCAGTCCTACCTCAGATGGATTTACTAGACTGAATTGATTTACCTTGAGATTTCTTGTCCTCCCTGGGCAATAGATGGGGGGATAATGTGTGGGGGCGATTGAGGGAATACTGGGAGGAGGGGAGGGAGGGGGAATAGTGGTGAGTATGGGGAAAAAATTTTTAAATAAAAACAATAAAGATAACTGAAAAAAAAATCCCAAGTCTAGAAGACTTCTGTTCCCAAGTGTTTACAGGGAAAGAGACACTCGATCTGTACTAAACAGGATTTTGAAGTCAGTGACCAGGACAGATTAAGCAGAAATCCCATGATTTAAAACTATGAGATCCAACAGGGGAATGCAAGCAACATTTGAGCTGGGCATGGTAGCTCATGTCTATAATTTCATCATGCATGGTGAGGGGTGGGAGGTAGAAGCTGGAGGATCAGGAGTTCAAAGTCACCCTCAGCCACATAACAAGTTCAAGGCCAGCCTGGACTACATGAAATTACAGTCTCAAGACAAAACCAATTTGAGGTAAGAAGTTCAACCTCACACTTTAAAACTGAGCCTCCTTTTGAAACATTCCTGCTAGGCAACTCTGTGTTCTCTGATTATGGGGAATGCTTTACTAATCTATGGAGTGATGAGGAAAACCTCTATGTCACCTCCTTTTTACTTTTTTTTTTAAGGAGCCATGTTGAGTTTATTTGGGGGTGGGGGAAGGGAAGAGAGAGAAAGAGAGAGAAGAAAGAGGGGTAGGGTAGAGCACCCCCTCCTTCTTACTTAAAGACTTAATTCCAGTTATCATTTTTAGATCTTATATAGAATGACAGCCTAACTTGTATGGTCCCCTGCCTGAGTATAGCCCTGTTCTGAGGACTGAGTTGCTGGGTGAATGGCAGATACTTGGAGAAGGGGTTGTTAAAGGTGACTACCTCTAGGTAATCTCAGTTAAAAAAAAAATGCCACTATCAAGGACATCCATCCAATTAATTTAAAATAACATTAACAAACACTCATCTATTATTAAAAGGCTTTTATCATATCTGTCAAGATCCTGTTGCTTGGTAGTCTCATTTTTAAAGAAAGGAAAACGGTGTGGTACATGAAAATATCCTGCTGATTATTATTATATATATAAATGGGAGTATAAATTTACACCACACTTGATTAAAGACTGGTCAGATTAATTCTATGTAAAGGAGGGACATTCAGCCTCCAGACTCTGTGTACAGTTATGGGCTCTACAGACACTGACAGTTTTTTAAAATGAACTATGATCCAAATATGGTATTAGAACCATTTTATGTTGCTAAAAAAAAAAAAAGAGAGAAAGAAGTCATCCAATTATGAAGTTCTGACGCACAGGGAGCGTGCACACACATTTTTGCTAAAGATCACCAGGGATTCCGGAGACAGAAACAGACTTCAAGCGACTGTTAGCATTTGTTAGTTCATTTGATGCAACTTGAACACAAGTATGAATCTGAAAAATCACGGAAGAAAAGATGAATAAGACCTCAAGCCCCACCTGACCATTGCTTAGCCCAGGAACAGTATGGCTTAGACAAACGTTCTTCAAAATAGCATGTTTGTCACTAAATCTTGAACCTGACTGTCTGGTTACATGACATCCCAGTTGTCCTAGTGAGACCTCAGTAGAAGATTCCTCTTCTGTGTATAGTCTGTGATTCTGGCTAGAAGCAAGAGGAGTTGTGCAAATCACTTATAACTCTTACGTTAGTCAGATGGTACTTCCAACCTCTTCGAATCTCTGTTGACCATCGGCCCAAAAGGCTAATGTACAGAAGATAGTGTGTGAACCATTCCTCACTGCTGCCCCTACCAAGTACCAAATAAAGTCCCACTCCTTACACTTCCTTCCTGTTCCTCGCTTATAAGAAAATATAATAGAGTCCTTGCTCTCCCTACCCAAACACTGCCTCGTGAATCTTGGGGCAGGTTATACAGAAGTGAAAGTGTATAAACAGTCTCACATATCTGAGGGAAAACCCGAGCTAAATTCTTCTTTGTTTAGATAAAGTTAATGTGAATTCTTTGGAAAATCCCCAGGGTGAAAAAAAGAACATTTGAGCCCACAGAACTGACTCAGATCCCGCCTTGATTTTATTGAGCCTGGGGCTGAGGAAGCTCAGAGCAGCCCTCGGTGGAACCCAGCATCTTCTTCCCAGGTACCCTTGAGGCTTCTAGGGTCATCCAGACTTAGAAAAGTCTTGGATAGCTTAAGGACCTAAGCAGCTATAAATGTGTGAAGCCTAATTTCTGAGAGAATTAAAGGAAAAGGCTCCCTCTTTATCTGGATTCTAGAACATTCTGGCCACCCTTCCTTTTCCTGTAGAATCCGGCTCCCCCTCCCGCCCCTTTAACTACTGGGCTTCCTTACTCCCATTCTGCACACCTGTCTCTCATCTGGAACTCTTTGTGTTCTCTGCTGTATCCCTCAACTTCCTTTTCCCCTTCTCCTGTTTCTTCTCTGTCTTTTCTAGCACCTCACCCTCTGAGAGTAGACCTATTGTTTCATTCCCTCTTTGCTAAATGAAGCTGAACCCCACAGCCAGCTTTGCTGTCCTTTGATACCTTTGTTCTTAGATTGGGTTTCAAAGGCAGAAGGGTAGTGGGGTGCACCTGAGACTTGGGAGTTGGAGATGTGGCTTTGGCCTCACTCAGTCTACAGGCACTTGGAGGCTGAGTTTGGATTCCTGTCTGGCAGAATGGTGGGGAGTTTGGGGGGGGTTTTTTTGGACAAAATTTAATAAAAATTACTTCCAAGAGTTGTGATGGTTTGAATGAAAATGTCCCCCATAGGTTCATAGGGTGGGGTGCTCTTAGGAAGCATGGCCTTGTCGGAAGAAGTGCGTCACTGGGGGTGGGCTCTGAGGTTTTAAATGCTCAAGCCAGGCCCGGTGTCAGGCTCACTTCCTGCTGCCTGCTGATCTAGAGACAGACCTCTCAGCTACCCCTCCAGCACCATGTCTGCCTATGTGCCACCATGCTTCCCACCATATGATAATGGATGAAACCTCTGGACCCATAAGGAAGCCCCAATTAAATATTTACATTTATAAGAATTGTTATGGCCATATGGTCTCTTTACAGCAATAGAAATCCTAAGTCAAGAATCAATGTTACTGGGCATTATCATTGTGATTTAATAAAAACGAGCAGAACTAATCACTATCCTTTAAAAACATAAGTGAATAGCACAATGGCCTTGTGGCCCTACTCCTAATGCATAACACTTTCAAGATGGATTATTTCTGGGCCTTGTAAAACACATTTTAATTCCTTCCTATTATTTACAGAAATACATACATTAACTCTTATTTTTGAGACTCTGGATGTGCAAACATCCAATTACCAACAAGACATGGTTGGCTTTAAAAGATTGAACAATTTCTAGAAAATATCTCTTCATTCATTTTTATGTTATTCTAGTAACATAGTTGGGGCTGGGTAAGACATAAAGAAGAAAGATGTCACTTGGCTCACAAGCCTGGTGACTTGAGAGCCAAACCAGCATGATGCTCCTTGGGTGGGCACTTCCTAAGAGCATGGCAGAGAAAGGGAAATGGAAGCATCCATGAGCCTGAATAAAACAGATGCAAAACATAGTACAATAATTCCAGTTTGCTCTTTCTCCCACTTGTGGAAAAATGAAATAGAAATACTTCTCTAGCACCATGAATTCAATTAAAAATAAATAAATCCATGTAAACTCAATTCTTGCAATTCAAACATGCTGAGTTGCAACTTACTCTTTAATTATGTAGAATAAAAAGCTTTGTTAAACAAATTGATGGTGTGATAAGCAGTGGCAACTCTAAAATTTCTCTAAATATGGTACTTAGAAGCTACTGTCTGGTTGGAAGCAAAGTAAGTTAACTCTCTCTCAGACAGAATGAGCACAGGAGGCATCTCATCATACAGTTGGGTATAGCTTTCAAAGGAATACAAATGTATGGTTCAGTAAAAATTTATTGAACTATGAAACTACAGCTGCTAAGTCAACAGTAATCTATTTGAAAGTGTCTAGGGTCATTGAATTTTTAAAGAGTTAGAAAGTCATTTATAACCATAGAAGGCTTGGGGGATATAAAAATTTGTGGACAGGATGGTTTTGGTGTATTTCCCTGGGAAAAAATTGCAAAGCTTAATCAGATTCCCAATAAGCATATATACTCCTGAAAAGACTTAAAAATTAATTATGTTTCTCCTCTTTTCTGACCATTTTTGTCATAGAACCAACCAACAGTACTCTGATTACATGCTTCCCCAGGCAGGGTAGTGTGGACTACTTCCACATTGCATAGTTCTGATAACATTGAATCTGTCTTTTTTTTTTTTTAACCCTGTTTGGCTTATGAATCCATCTTTTACCAGGAGTCTCCTCTGGAGTCACCCTGACATTTCCTGCCCAGTTCCTAAGCCATCTATCCATAGTTCATGTGTTTTTTGACAGACGTCATGACTTACTCTGTCCTCTTAGACTATATGTCTTCAGCTCTTCCCTCTGTAGACAAAACTTCTCCTCTTCCCACCCTGGCAATGCACCAGGGCTCTGCTGGGCCCTGCACCTCCCTTTCCTCTGTCAGTTTGTTTATATGGTGGGTGACATTGACAGATTTTTGTATGTTGAGCCATCAATGCATCTCTGGGATGCAGCCTGCTTGATCATTGTGGATGATGTGTGTGTATGTGTGTGTGTGTGTGTGTGTGTGTGTGTGTGTGTGTGTGTGTGTGTTCTCAGATTCAGTTTGCCAGTATTGAGCATTTTTACATCAATGTTCATGAGGGAGGTTGGTCTTTAATTCTCTTTGTTGTATCTTTGTGTGGTTTGGGTAGCAGGGTAACTGTAGCCTCATAAAAAGAGTTTGGCAATGTTCCTTCTGTTTCTATTGTGTGGAACAATTTGAAGAGTATTGGTCTTAGCTCTTCTTTGAAATTCTAGTAGATTTCTGCACTGAAACCATCTGGTTCTGAGTTTTTGTTTTTGTTTTTTAATTGGGAGACTACTGAATTTCTATTTCCTTGGGGGTTATATATAGGTCTACTTAAATTGTTTATCTGATCTTGATTTAATTTTGGTATGTGGTATCTATCAAAAAAAAGTTCATTTCTTTTAGATTTTCCAGTTCTGCAGAATATGGGTTTTTGAAGTATGAGCTGATGATTCCCTAACCCTAACCCCTTCTTTATTTCTCATTTTGTCAGTTTGAATGTTCTCTCTCTGCCTTTTGGTTAGTTTGAATAAGGGTTTGTCTATCTTACTGATTTTCTTAAAGAACCAACTTTTTGATTCATTGATTCTTTGTATTGTTCTCTGTGCTTCTATTTTATTGATTTCAGTGATTAATTTTATTATTTTCTGGCTTCTGTCTCTCCTGGGTGAGTTTGTTTCTTTCTGTTCTAGAGCTTTCAGCTGTGCTGTCAAGCTGCTAGTGTGAGATTTCTCCAACTTCTTTATGTAGGCACTTACTTCTTTATGTAATTCATTACTATGAACTTTCCTCTTAGAACTGCTTTCATGGTGTCCCATAAGTCTGGGTATGTTGTACCTTTATTTTCATTGAATTCTAGGCAGTCTTTAATTTTTCTGTTTCTTTGACCCAGTGGTGATTCAAATGAGCATTGTTCAGTTTCCACAAAGTTCATTCTTTAGGGATGGCCGTGCCTTTCCACTGACTTAGAATCAACAAGAATCCTTGCTTATTTCCCTGTATAAGTGACACAGTTCCATATATACAATCCTCTGACTTTACTCAGGCAGTTAGTCTACACGTTCTATAGCAAGATTTTGTTATCTTATTAAACTCCTTTAATTAAAGCAGATGCAGAAACCCACAGCCAAGCACCAGGCCAAGCTCTGGGAGTCCAGTCTAAGAGAAGAAAGAGGAATTATTTGAGCAAGAAGGTCAAGATCACAATGGGGCAATCTACAGAGACAACCAAACCAAGCTAATGGGAACTCACAAAATTTAAACAGACAGCTGTAGAGCATGCATGGGATTGGACTAGGCCCTCTGCTAATTGTGTAGCTTATTCTATTGAAGATAGTTGTTTTGCTTGTTCTGTTGAAGGGGCCCTTGGAAGTGCAATCAGGACTTAGTCCTGGTGTATGAGCTAGCTTTATGGATCCCATGACCTAAGGAGGGACTTGATACAGAGGGAAGGGGCTTGAACCTACCTCAATTGAATGAATATACAGGCTCTGCTGGTTCTCCATGAGATGCCTTACCTTTTTAGAGGAGGTAGGAAGTGGGTGGGTGGAAGATAAAGCAGGAGGGAGAGATAAAAGAGGGTTCTGTGGTTGGTAAGTAAAGTGAATCTAAAAATTTGTAATAAAATAAATAAATAAAACTCACTAATGGTTGTTTTTTGCTGAGGCTCATGTGTCAGGACTATTAAGTTCTGTCTACCTGAGTTTTAGCCACCTCCTTCCCACAAAACATTGCATGGCTGCTCTACCTTAGATTTCATATGGTTTAGCACACACTCTCCTTAATGTGCAACTGTTACTGTCCAGATTATAAAATTAATGTTACACAGAAACAGCCCAGTAGAGGCACTGGGGAAGAGGGAGGTCATTGAGCAGAGGGTCCAGAATCTGAGGGCTGAGGCCTGGAGCCGCCAATTACTAGCTGTGTGAGTTCAGATGGGTCACACAATCTCTCTCTGACTTCAGTTTCCTTGGATACAGCAAATACCATGCCTTCTCCATCTTGGTGATGAGAATTAAAGGCAGAGAGGCCGGCAGGGCACAGTAACTTCTGTATTAAGAGTAAGTTCTGGATTAAGGATTTGGTTTTCATGTGCTCATATTTAGTGTCCATGTGAAGATAGAGTCTGAATTGGGAGTATTACATGTGTGAGAAACATCTCAAGTCCTTATGGTCTATCTGGTTACTTCCATCTGAAGACCAGGACCAAACCAAGAACTAAAAACAAACAAACAACAAAAAGCAAGTCTTCCTGTGCTGCAGAGCAGAAGCTTTTGTGATTTTTCCACTTTCTTAGCCCCTTATCTCTCTCCAGGGCCCAGGCTGGGCCATTCACCTTCAAGTGCACTGACCTTTACTTGGGTCTCTCCGCTGTCTAGATGAGCCCGCCCCCTGAGATGTGGCCGACAATTCTTTCAGATGCTGCACTTGTCAAATGGAACTTTTCCAACTAAGATCTTCCTTACAGGTTTGTTGCTGCTGCTGCTGCTGGATCTTGTTTAACTTTATTCGATTTTATTGAAAGAGGATCATCTTGCATACACATGGCTGGCCTCCAGCACAAAATCCCACTCTCTCAACATCGCTAGTGCTACAATTACAGGCTTGGGCCTTCATGTTTGGATCTTCGTGGCTTTTATTTCCTTCAGTTTTCTTATTTCTGTTCTATTGCTCTAAGTATGTTTGTTATTACTTATTAAACTATTTTGTGGTGGTTTCTTTAAAATCATTTCCGGGTAATTTCTAATTTTAATATTGGGATGACATTTGTCATTTGGGTTTGTGTTGGCTCTTAAAATAACAATTGGGATATTATGTTATTTTTCTGTGCACGAGTATGTGTGCATGTATGTGTTTGTGCATATATATATATATATATGTATATATATATGTACCACATATGTGTCTGCTGTTTAAGGAGGCCAGAAGAGGACATTAGATCCCCTGGAAGTGGAGCAACAGCTACAGCTAGTTGTGAGCTGCCATGTGGGTGCTAGGGACCAAACCTGGGTTCTCTGCAAGAGTAGCCAGTGCCTAACTTCTGAGCTGTCTCTCTAGTGCCATAACAATTGTTTTTCAGTTGTGACCTGGACCTATGAGACCACAGCTCTGACTGATGCTCTAATACCTGGATGCTGCCTTCAGATTGAAGAGTAGAGATGGAGTGAGATTCTCTGTGTAGTGTTCTTGCTCCTGAGCAATGATGAAGCCCCTCAGTCTCCACTGGGCTGGCTCCTCATATAGCACTGGCTAGCCATCGGGTTAGGCTTTTTTCCTTAGGGGCTTCTCAACATCTTATGAGGCAAAAGGCTGAGCTTCTCTATCAGAATTGGGTCTTTATTTATTTCCTGCTGATCTCCAGGCAGAACAGTTATTGTCTAAAGACATCAAGTATTGCATCAGGTACTTCTTTCCTGAGTGGAAGAGCTGGCTTTGGGTGGATGTTTTGGTTCATGGCCTTTGGTGTCTTCTTATGGCTAGCTTCCCTGATATCTAGTCTGGCATATATTAAGAAAAAGAAAACCTAGAGAGTTCATTGCTATGACCAACTTCAAATTACAAGGTTCCTGAAAAGCTTGACTTCTCTCCATATTTCAGTCTTTGTATGTCTATTTTATATAAAACATGCATGATTTCTTATCTTTCCTTTAAGTAGGAAGGACAAGGGGAGTCTGCTCTCCATATTTCCAGAGCATTAGTTAACTATATAAGACTTTATCCTGATAAGACCTAAGATGAGATTGCAGATTCCACAAGGCCATGAGTCGAGCAAATGTGAGCTCACTGCATATCCCCTATTGCATAGGCTGTCTCTTCCATGTCAGCCCCTACACATCCCTGAGACTGCCACCATCTGTTCCTGTCCTTTGGTTGGGACTTTCTACACATTAACAGACCAGGTGCTTTTGAACCTGTACAGTCAAGCAATTCTTGACAGACATGGGCTTTGTGCTGTTCATTTAAGTACCTGCTCTATCCTGCCCCGAGCATTTTCTTTTATAAGTGTTGGTCATTGCTCCCTACTACAGTATAATGCACTCTGGAGGAAGTGGGGACAAAAGCATTACTCAGGCCCCCTCTCTTCCCTCAGCTTCTAGCACAACACCAAGAACAGTGGAATAGCTCTGTAATGGTTCATATATTTGAATGCTTGGTCAACAGTTAAAGGAACTGTTTAGGAAGGATAATGGAGTATGGCATTGTTGGAGGAGGTGTGGCCTTGTTTAGAGGAGATATGTCACTGGGAATGGGCTTTAAGATTTCAAAATCCATGCCAAGCCCAGGCTCACTCTCTCTTTGCCTACTGTCTGCAGATCAGGATGGAAGTTCTTAGCTCCAGAGCTATGCCTGCCTGTCTGCTGCCATGTTCCTCATTATGATCATTGTTGACTAACACTCTAAAACTGCAAACACATCCCCAGTTAAATGCTTCTTTTTGTAAGTGGCCTTGGTCATGATGTTTCAACACAGCAATAGAACAATAACTATGAGAATTGATGCTTCTTATAACTGTAACTTGCATTTGGAGAGCTTGCTCCCCTGATTGAAGGTCCATGCATAGCTACATGTGAACAAGAAGTCTATAGATCTATTTTTTAGAAGTACTAACTTTTCAGAGTTGAAAAGTCCACATGACCTTGGCTTTTGTTTCTTATTTCTGTCAACTAGATCTGGAATTAATCAAACACAATTTCTCCTTGTCTAAGAGTTAGTCTTTAATAAATGAGCAAAATGAAGTTCAAATTTAAACAATATTCAAAAATTCTTTACACTGAAGATAAAGACTTTGGTCTACATCTGATTTTAAAATAATATCATTTAGTAAATGAGTTACCAAATTTATGTCAGAAAGTAATACAGATTGTTCTAGGTGAAAATATACATCAGAAACCAATGCACAAACATGTCCTTATGTGAATAAACAATGCCACACATACTCAGATAGTGAGGCAGGAGAATAAGGAACCAGTCAGGAAAGGCTGTTAGCATCACAGAACTGGTTAATGAATTCACAAAATATTTTAAAAATTAAATTTTCAGTATAAGGCTAGATCTGGTAGCAAAAGAATAAAAAAGGAAAGTTCAAAAATAAAAATTGAGAATGTTTGCAGATCACAAGTTTAATGCGTAGACTACTGACCCAAGATTGGACACAATGACAAAGTTCCTAAGTGTTGCATTAGGAAATTTCTTAACAGTAGAGAACTAATTAGTGGTTTCAAGAGGCTACAGTTTTGTGGACAATGTGTGATAGGTAATTGCTATAAGGTTAACTGTGGTTTTTATGATGGATATTATTCCTGGTTTTATTATGTGGCTTTTGAATTTGCTTTTGAGTAATATGTAAAAACACAGTGAACACAATGTCCAGTGTGAAGAACAGGAGGCAGCCTTCTTCCAGGAGACTGGGCATCACATATATCATCCTTTCCAGAATTCCCTAACAAGTTAACAGCCTCACTTTTGCTTGAACATTGGTAACTTGGAGATAATCTCTATCCAGCCTTGTCTAATTACTAGAATATCATTCTTCTTCACTCCGTAGAATTCACTTCTCCAAGTCGTTCATCTCAATTCTGTCCCAGGAAGCCAGATGATTTTTGTCTTTTTTTGCTTTACAAAATTGACTTCAAGTATCAGATTTTATGGAATTCTTTTCTTCTTGTTAACAAGGTTGACTATCTTCCAGCAATTTCTCAGATGGAATGTTTTTCAACAGCATCATTAATTCACAGTTGTCCTTCCTTCCCATATATACATAGCTCATCAATATCTCAGAACATGGCACTCATGGTTGTCATTTTTCAAACCTGGCCTGCCTACAACAGGCAGAGAACTATTACCTCACACTGTGTGCACCACTGTGTACACGGGATTACAGAAAAGGTTTTCATAACTTCACCATACCACTACTTCATATTACAACCCTCAAAGTTCTCAAACTAAATCTTGAACCATTTTAAGTTTTCCTTCCTACATTCAGCACACATTAAACAGATTTCCCTGAACCTATATTCAGAATTTTATATTTATGGTTTCATGGATTACCACTCTTGTCTCCCTCCCAAATGCCATAGATTGGCTCCCAGGATATTATTCTTTTCTAAAGATATCAACTAGTATGCCATTCACTGCCACTCTCCAGAGTCTGTCATGGTTTTGTGTTGCAATCATCTAGGTGCCCACTTCACTGCCATCCCTCACCATCCTGAATCCAGCTCCTCCAATGAGCTTGCCTTCTACTCTTCAGATTTCCCCACTACCCTCCTAATCTCTATCTCAAATACTTCACTCTCCAACTAATGCCTCTCATTCTTCAGCTCTTTCTCCAGAACCCTTCCTCCAGCAGAGCACAATGCTTTGTTCATCCCCTTTTACTGTGCTTCTCCATTCCCAATAGATCCCATGATGAATTATATGTTCACTTTTTTGCATATGGCCTCAAATCTAGTCATGATTAATATAAAATAAAAACAGAAGTTACATAACCACTAGCCTACTACTCTAAACTAAACTTTGGCTGAATGTGACTGGAGGAAAAAAAAAGAAGAAGAGAAAGAGAAACAGGGAGGAGGGAGGTTATAATGTATATGATGATTTTTCTCACATATACTCATGTTCACAAATTCCAAGAGAATCCCAAGAGCTGATAAGAATTCTGATGATTTCCTCTCACTCTTAAATTCTCCCATTCACCTAGACCTTCACTTCCCTCTCAATATTACAGCAACTGTTGAATTGGGCACTTAACTTTCAGTTAAGATATTTAGATACTCAAGGGTCTCAGAAGTCCTTGGCCCATTCCCTGTGAAAACTGACTTCCTTTTTGACCTCATCTCTATCAATAACTACCACATGTATATTTCTAGTCCATACCATGTTCCAACCCCAATGGTCAATGAAAACTTAACATCAGATGCCTGGGCATCTGATATGTCAAAATCAACAATTCTGAAACCCAACTCCTTGTTTGCCTCGTAAATCCTGCTCTATCTAAAACTTTCCTTAATCCAAGTTAACAGCAACCCTATTCTTATATTTGCACAATTCATTGCATGATCTGAATGAGTTTTTTTTCCCTTTCATGTGCTATCCATAGTCCACTGAGATATAGTGTTAGCTTCAGAATATATATTCAGAATGCATGTAGAATCTGACCACTTTTCATCTCCTCCAATGTTATCATTGTGGCTCAGCTGATTCTTGTCTTTTTTTGCTTCACAAAACTGATTTCAAATATCAGATGTTATGGAATTCTTTTCTTCTTGTTAACAAGGTTACTATCATCCAGCAACTTCTCAGATGGAATGTTTTTCAAAAGCATCATTAATTCACAGTTGTCCTTCCTTACCATACATACATAGCTCATCAATATCTCAGAACTTGGCACCTACGGTTGTCATTTTTCAAACCTGGCCTGACTAATGTTACTCTGTGGTATATCAGCCATCACCTACTAACTTCTCATTCCTCCTCCAAACTTACCACTGTGCTCAAATCATTTCTGTATTAGATTCTTGACCTGATGGGCAAAGTGAGCCACTCACTTTATCCTCTGCTAGGAATAAGGACCTCTTACCTTGTCACTCAGTGGAGTAGACAAGATGGCAGCAAGTGCCTAACAGACTCGGTCTTACCCTTCAGCCTTTGTTCATCTATCATTCCCCCAAGCTCATATCATTGCCCTTTCCTTCCCGGTGGAGGTTTTAGAAACACTCTCAATGGACTCAAGCCAGTATCCCAAGCAACTTGCCTGTCCCTGATGTGGTACCACCTTATCAAAGAAGGCTTTCTGACTACCCCTTCAGATCTCGTTACTCTGTTAGGACTTTTGTCCACGATACTTTATAGTCCTTCAGATGTTGTTTCTGATGGCCGTCTTGTCTATCTTTTCCCCTGTGCCAAACCCCAAAATACACTTTTGGGGAAACAAATTATTTTTCTCTACTATATCCCAGTGTTTACAATACCATCGGGTATATATCAGGAGCTCACTAAACAATTATGGAAATGTGAGTGAACCAATTACTATTTATTAAAAAATAAATCATGAATATGATTTATTTTTCTCTATATACATTTTGTGTCTTTTAACTTATAAGATCATATAACACACACTTCCTTCCCCCAAAATAAAATTTTAAATTAAGACAAAAACAATTTTAAGAAAGGTTCATTTTGCTGCTTTGAGGTAAACAGCAAAATATTTTTTCCTATTAATGTTACCCTATGGTAAGCCATCCTTTAAAACTTAATAATATTTGTACAATTAAAGAGCATACTTTCTACACTATTTATAAGTTGAGTTCTTGACCATAATCAGTGCTGTGTATATGATGGCAATTCCAAATCTAAGAAGAGAATGATTATATTACATAGTTTATAATTTAGTGAATCACAGATTTCTAGAGATTAATATACTCCTTCTTTTAAAAGGATTTAGAATTTTCTATAAAGCAAATTATTAGTTTCTTCTCATGACCAGAATTAAAGGCTGTTGCCTTACAGATTTGAAGCATCAATTGTATTTCTGTCTTTGAGAAAGTATCCATTTTAACTTTCAGACTTTAGCTGTCTTCTCAAAAGATATTTGGAATGATTTAGAAACTTCCCATTCAGTGCTGAGGGATGTGAAGTGGGTGCATCTGAGAAACTGGTCTCATCACAGCAAATACGAGCAATTGGCCTTATCCTGAGTTTCTAGCTTCCTGTGTGTTTGAGCTTTTCTAGTCTATTTCTATCACACATGGCAGACATGAAGTGGGAGGCTCTTCCCTTTTCTCTTCCACAGAGTAGGCTCTCTAGTTCATGATCTTTTTTGTGCTCTCTTTGATCTCAAATAGTATTTAAAGACACAAACACTTGGCTTTTTTTGTTTGTTTGTTTCTTTTTTTAAACCATGTCCTTTTTGATAATGACTTCCGTGGACAAGGTTCAGGTATTGATTGATAAATCAGTCTCTTGAAAATATGACCTCTATTTTCTTTCCCCTTCTAAATTCTCCAGCACATTTTTCAAAGTTCACTGTGGAAATGATTTTATTATAAAACTACAAGGCGCTGTGCAGGCTTACAAAGAAGGGAGACAACAAAGAGTTGGAACTCAGTTATAACAGCTGTGCAGCACATCAAGCAACATGGTGTGTTAACGCTAAGTGTGGAGTAGTGGTGCACACATATCTCAGCAGTAACCAACAGCTTTTTAATTGGACATAAAACCTACTCAACAAGAGAGAAACCATGCCCAATACTGAGACCTACCTAACTACTCAGTGCTAGTGAAATCGTGGTTATTAGAGAATAGACAACTACTAATTTACTAAGCCAGCATTGTCTCTAATAGGAATCTATAGACATTCGTCCTTAGGCTCACAGAGAAGTGTAGTCTTTGTGCTTCATCAAGGAAACTTCTCTTTGCAACAGATAGAGACTAGTACAGAAAATCACAGCCAATCAAAATGCAGAGGTGTGGAGCCCAGGTCCAAAGAATACCTGTCTCAAAAACAAACAAACAAAAAGGCTGGCGACACGACACTGTCCTCTGATATTCCAGGCTGTTTTTATGAAATGTAAAATATATCACCACAGGTACATTCACAAAACATTCCCATACCTAAGGCTCAGGGAACATTGTAGAAGGAGCACAAAGTTTCTAAGAACTAGAGGATGTGAGAGTTTCCCATGAGATTATGTCTCCTGGTAATATCAGAAGCCACACCTATAAATGGTGAGCAACATGATCACTAAATGTGAGTTGAACAATGATGCCACCCATGAACATGCCAAACTGAATAAAGAAAAGCCTACATGGCCTCATCTGTAAACAAAGAACTACAGGCAACTCAGAAAAGCTAGGAACAGGAGAAGTATCCTTCTCCAGAGAAGAGCAAATCAATTGGTTGCCCAGTGCCAAACTGTCAGCCCTCAAAACATACATACAGGTAGAATTATATGAACTTAACAGGTTATATTTGGAATATATATGTACATATATATGTGTGTATGAATATATATTCACATGTATATAAATACATATTCATGCATGTATATATGTGTGTACATATGCATAAAATAATGATTGGTGGAAAAGGAGGAGGTCATAGATTTGAAGGCGAGTAGAGAGGGATATATGAGAGGGTTTGGGAAGAGGAAAGGGAAGGGGCAAATATTGCAATTAAATTATAATCTCAAAAATAAGATATATGTATGTATAATATACATGGCTAAAATCATAATAAACAAAATTGAAGATCTTAGAGTAATATTTAACATAGTTCTTTCTTTGAAGATGAGCAAAATAAAAAAAGAGAAGGGAAATGGATTTATTTTTCCATAACTGTATAGTCAGAGAAAGCTGTACTCACATTTATGTATCTTGTGTTGACCTCATAAAACTGGTTTATGTTCATGCTTCTGTGGAAGTGGGATAATGGTGCTGTCCTTCTAGTCACACTTCTAGCAAAGGTTTGAGGATGAAGAAAATGAAAACTGACCCAAAAGGAAGTGTTTGGCTAAAGTAAACATGAATGTAAAATAGAAAGTGGTATGTGTGCCAGGAGCCCTTGGCCTGTGCTCAGCAGAGCCATTCTGGGACTGTCTCCCAGGGTAAACTGAAGCCCGGCAGTTTCTTGCTTTGCAGATAAAACTTTTTGTAACCCATGCTTCCTAGGATGAACAGTAAAATGGGCAGCAGTCCACAACTCAGCTCCAAAACTCAGTGTTACAAGTTTATAGGCCACCCAGAAAAAGAACAAATACAGGTCTCCATAGAGGGATGAACAGATGGAGTTTACAAAATGGTGACTTAAAAAAAAAAAAAAAAAAAAAAAGGCTGAAAGTCCTCATGATACCCATTTCAGTGTAAAAGTACTTATAAATTAATCCTTCCATCTCTGTATCAGAGATGTGCACCACATTTAACTGGCAGAAAAGTCAGGTTGCATTCAAAGGCTGTATTTGGCAAAATAAATAGCATTAGCTCTCCAGACTATTGGAATGCCAGATGTAGTGTTGCTTCTTGCTGCAGTATCTCTGTGGCTTTCTCAAAATATGAAAGAGACTAGACTAGAATTTATACCTTCTGAAGGAGCTTGTCAGAAAGTATTCCAATTTTTTTTAAAGCACGTGTCTATCAAAAACATACAATAGTGAATAGAGTCTACCCAGTTTCTGGAAGCATTGACTGACAAAACACTGTAGCTTTTTTCAGATGGGATGTACAAAATATGCTCAACATAACTTAAGTCAGGATAAATGAAAAGGAGAGTATCATATCTGGCATAAATATATGTATATATTTATGAACTTCATGGTCCCAGTAATATGTATTGATTAAAAACTCTTCCTTTTCTTTTTTGCAATTATCTATAAAATTATGTCAAATTTATCCACAGAATGGAACAGCTGAAGCAAGCCACATAAAACTGGCCTCTCTTGGCCATTCTCTGTCCTGTCCTCCACATCACTTTCCATGTGGCCAATGAGTTAATTCCAAAGTAGTTCGTAAGTTAACTTCCTACTATTCCAATTTGTACAAATGCTCTTTAAAAAAAAAAAAAATCTGTAAACAAAAGGTCATTCTTTCCTCATTTTGTTTTTTGTGCTCCTTTTGGCTAGTTCCCAGGAATAAAATAACTGATCATATGAAAAAAAAAGAAGAAAACAACAGAACAGTTGCTCTTAGCATCCTGTGTATGAAACTCTAACAGGCTGGCAATGTTCTACAGTTAGCAACCCTGACACTGCAGCTTCCACATGGCACGTTGAAATGTTCCTTGGCCAAAGACATCATTGCACATGCCCACTAGCAATTTTAGATGTGCAAGATTATATAGCTCAAGAAGAAAGTGTTATTTTCTTGTTGTTGTTAGGGATGTCTCCATGCTTCAAAAGTGACAGAAGCAGTGATATCTAAAAATTCATTCAGTGTAATGGGCATGTATAGCTTGCTTTAATAATGTTGACCTATATATTTTGGGAGTTTACGAAGAAGAATTTTTTGGAACTATTTTTCAGGGGAATTTGATTACTATCAATGTATAAAAATAAATAACAGAGTTTCTGGCCAGATGGCATGATTGGTGGTTCATTTTCAGAAAAACAGTTTTTAAAACACCCTTATCTGTCTTACACGAGATGTGTGTGATAATGTGGCCGTCTGTTTACAGTGCTTGGCACTTGAAATCTAAGTTTCCTCTCCACTGATGTTGAGGCCTAAAGCATTCGGAAATAAAATAGCCTTCCTCTCCTTAGAGGACACAGCAACAAAACAGCTGGAGGCCGGGAGGCAGAGCCACAGCAGACACAGAGTCTTGGACACCTTGAACTAAGGCCTCCTAGTTTTCAGAACCTCGGGAAAACATGTTTTTATTTTTAAAGCAAGATATAAAACTGCAAAGTCAAGCAAGGTGTCACAGTCAGTCCTCCCTCAGGTTTTGTGACACATACACTGATTTTGCTTATGCTAAAAAACAAAACAAAACAAAAACAAAAACAAAAAACCTGCCAAAATTGCACCCAAAGACGCTGGTCCTACTTTTAGTTCAATTTTTCAATATATGGCTATTTATTTGGCTTCCATTTCCAACATTCTATTCGGTCTATAAAGCGGGGAGCTTGAAGATTTAAAACATTCAGCAGACAACAATCATACAAGAAATCCCTCAGGCAGCTACAATCAACTAAAACATTTCTATACAAATATGTACGTCTATGCCCTTTCAACCTCCTCCTACTCAAACTTAGAACCTTGTTTAATTTTATTAGTTCTTTTAATGCCCAGGAAAGGAAACCCCCAAATTACCTGACAAAACAAAATATCTTCATAATAAAGACAGTAAATGTGGCAGATGGTGACTGTGCCAGCTAGTCACTATTCTATAACAGTACATTGCATGTCTAATTTATAGATAGATGTTTATATGTTGTTACCATTTAAAATAATCACAGTTGTTAACCAGATTGATTTAATCATTTCACAATGTACAGTATATCAGAACATTATATATGTGTATCTATATACGTAGTTTATTATTACCGGCGCATTGTAACCTAACACAAGGCTTCCTTCTGTCTCTTAGTTGCACTAACTGACACTGATGGGAAGTCGGTAAAGCTTTTAAACAAAGGATTTATTTGGAATATAAAGGCTCTAAACCGTAAACCTTCACCTTCAGCGAAGAAGACTAGAGGCGCAGGGGGCTCCA
>PVIH01004573.1:106027-126490 GCA_004025045.1 Sigmodon hispidus
CACATCTTCTTTTCTGTTTTAGATCTTGCTTACTCTAGAGCAGAGTGAAGACAGTCTGAGGCCCTCCATGTAACCCTCTCGAGAGGGGGTGGCTTAAGAAAGGGGTTTCCCTAAATCTGCTGCCAAGAGCACATATGCCAGTTCCACCCACATCCCCTCCTCCGGGAACACCCACTACCCAGGCCTCACACTACATTACCCAAACTACACAACTCCCACCTCTCAACAGCAGAGCCTCCCAGACAACAGCACAACACACCACCCCCTACAGTATTCCTTCTGGAAACAGAGCTAACCAGGCAGCCAGCCCTTCCCACAGAGCAGAGCACTTCTCTAGCCTCCAAGGACAAGCCATGGCCCTTGGTTTGGTCCCACCAGGCAAGAATTTGTTCTGGCTGTGAAGGGCGAGTCAGGGGAAGAGAGGACGAAACCCTGGCTGTTTATGCGAATGCAGAGGCGAATTCAGACTGGTAAAGTGTACCTGGACCTCTAGCCACAACCCCCAGCCCAATCCGCCACTAGGATCTTCACATTTAGGGGTTCCAAGTTTTAATATTCCGGAACAGACTCAGGTAAAAAAGCAACTAGGAAATAAAGAGGGAAGGCTACAACTCCCAACCCTCTCACAGTGCTGTCCCTCCGGAATTAAGCTCAGGACTCCTTGGGAATTGTTTTCTGCGCGGGAGAAGGGGAGCGGACCTGGAAGGGAACTGGAAAGAAGTAGGGTGTGGTGATTCCTCGAGGGAAGAGAACAGGAGAATTGAAGTCCGGGCTGTACTCTCCGTTGCCCTAAACCCAGCGGGAGGGTCCCGAGGCAATGGGCCTGCCTGCTAATTGCTTGTTCACGACTGCGGTCGCCGGCGGAGCACGCTGCACACAAACACGCCCCAGAAAACCATCACAACCTGTCACGCCTGCCCTGCTGCCCCGAGGCCTCTGACAAGAAGGAGAAACTTGTTCCGGGGCGCAGCAGTAGCAAAGACAATGTCTAAGGCTAAAACAAGAGTAATAATGAAATAACAGGACTAACAGCCTTCTTCCTCCTACCCGCTAGCAACACACTGTTGTTTTCCATCAGTCCGCTAACATTTACGGTCACACCAGGCGAAACCCTCCCGGGGTTGGTGCCAGGGCAGGGTAGCCAGGAATATGCAAATGAGAGCTGTGGACTAGAGGACCCACAAGAAACCAGGGGCCTGGCCTCCATTTGCTGGGTCGCTGTGCCCACCGGCCTTACCTGTGGATGCAGTTTCCATGGTGACGGGTGGCGACCGGGCGGGGCTGGAACACAGTTCCCGAGGCGACACTACCCCTGCTCCTGCGCCGGACCCCCAGGCGGGCTCCCCATCCTGCCGTGCTGGCCTGGCCCCTTTGGGCAGCTCCGCTTCGTCCTCCCCCTCCCCCCGGCTCCCGAACCATTGGGACCCCGGGTTAGCCAAAGGCAGCGGCTCATCTTGCAGATCCGGCGGTGCAGCCATGACTGGCGGTGCCCCCGGCTGGGCGACGGCGGCTTGGCAAGGCCGGGGTGCGGTGGCTAGGGACGCGGGCGCTCCCTGCTGCTGTCCCCACCAGGATTCCGGGCTCCGGAAGGCTGCGGAGTCTCCGCACCACCGTCGCTGCCTCTGCTGCAACTCGGGCCGAAACGCTGCTGCTGCTCTGGGCGCTTCGGCTCCTCCTTCTCCCCCTCCTCTTCCTCCCGGGCCCCTGGGCGGCCGCCGCCTGCGCTCCTCCCCTGCTCCAGAGGCTGCTTGCTGTGCTAGCGCCGCTTCGCTACTCCCAAGCCTGTTATTACGCAGGTGAAAATGGCCTGCTTGGTCTAGTCCTCCTTAGCACGTCAGCCCCAGGCCTGCTAATGGCAGGCTCTGATTAAGGGATTTGCCAAACCCAATTGACTCTGCCCTTTATCTGGGGAAAATGCAAGGAGAGGATCAGCAGGTACTGACTGCAGCTTGACTGATTAGGCAAGAAGTTAAAGTCAGACTGGAGTTTTGGGACTCTTTGGGAGCAAGGGAAGCTGGGGACTCTCAGGACCACAGTTATAAGGGTGACCAGAGTCTGGTGCAGAAAGGATACTGATCTGAGCGGTAACCTGGTGAAGGCAGGTGTTCGTGACAAGTAAACACAGCCATCTGCAGCCTAGAGGTTAAACCCTTTATGCTTAACGGTTTCCAGAATGGTTACAAACAAACAAACAAAACAAAACAGTAACAGAAATGTGCCATCAGGAGAAACAAACAAACAAACAAAAAAAGCTTTCCAGACCTGTCCCAAGTAGCACTGAAAGCATGCTACTAGACATACAGAAGCGGCTGTGTCTCTTTTTGGAAACATTCAGCCAAACGCTATAAAAGGGCAGGCTGTCTTGGGAAGTCTGCTTTATTGGGGAAATGTTGGGGAAATGGACATTTCTAGAAACGTCTGTTGCTGCTCTTCCTCCAGGATACTTTACTCTCTGATACAATAAAAGATACTTAAGCCGCGAGGTGATTCACCTAAGCTGTTATTCTGATATTGAGACCTGCCTTTTCAAACACACCAGGGTTAACTGGTTCCTAAACTACAATATGATAAGTGTCTTTTAAATTGTACCTTCAGCATCAGTGTAGAGGAGGACAGTTATCTGTTCGCTCTACTCTTGGGGGGGGCGCCTGTGCTGCAATGTGCAGAGAGATTATGTAGGTTCTCTGCTACCATTAGCTTCATACCTGTCTGTGGGTTTAAAGAGCAGAGCTGGCACTTTAAATGATGAAAATAAAGTTTCCTAATTTAAACTACTCTTTTGTTGTACTAGGTACAACAGTGTTTGAAAGACCTAAGTTAGAGAAATGTGTTGGGGATTTGACAGTTTTGGTATATTGAAGATTACTTACTGAGGCTAGAGAGATGGCTCCACGGTTGAGTGTTCGCTGCTTTTCCAGAGGACCAGAGTTGTTTGGTTCCCAGCACCCTTGTCTAACAGCCCACAATTGCCTATAACTCTAGTGTTTCTCTCTCTCTCTCTCTCTCTCTCTCTCTCTCTCTCTCTCTCTCTCTCTCTCTCTCTCTGTCTCCCCTCTCTTCTCTCTCCCCTCTCAAACACACATAAAAATAAAACTTTAAAAATTAGTTTCTATAGAATATATCCACTCTCTTCATTGTGATGGTGGCTTCACAGTGCATCTGTCAAAAATCAAGTTGTCATGTGTATATGTGTGTGATTCAATGTCTATCAGTCAGTTATCCTAATAATGTTATAAAACCTATCTCCTTTTACAATAATAAATTCCTAGCTATTCTGAATTGTCATAGTTTTTTAATTTATGAGAAAATAAGCACCTACTTAAGATATTAAGTTGGAAAAGATCCTTTCCTGCTGTTTTTCCAGGGAATTTAATGTAGTCATGCAACTGGAAAAGCACTTGAAAATGTCATTCCAATCTCTTGTTTAGATTGGATTAAAGTCTCAAGAATTCCAGGTGGGACTTTTCCTCACAGTTTCATTATTAATATGCAAAGAACATGCAAAGCTCAAATGATATGTTACATGGCTATTTAGGAGAATTGAATTGTGGGAACATGGTGAGGCAGGCAGATACTGAGTTTCTCTGAGATATACTGAAGAAGAGCATCACTCAAAAACTTAACTGTGCAAAGCTCTTTGTATCCTTATGATTAAGCAGATATGGGGACATGATTTTAATTATTTCCCAAATTTCATCAGCCATCAAGCAATACTCTTATTCAAGGATATTTGGAGAAAATAGTTAAATTGATTTATGTTTTACTCATTATAGGAAGCATAATTTCATTTCAGTAGCTTATTCTGAAAAAAAAATAAATAATGTGCTGATGGTGTAGCTCAGTAGTATAGTGCTTGTCTAGGATGTGTGAGGCTCTGGGGTCAATCCACAGGCAGTGAGAAACATATCATGTTTCAACTGAGCAATGTTCCCAGGTATCTTTACTTACTACACTCAACATGGGAACTGATACACGTTATCTATGGGAGATAAGTATTCGGGTTTATGCTGTGATTTAAGAAGATTTATGTTGCTATCATGTCACATGGGCTTCCCTATGAGCTTATGAAACCTCACTAATTTGAATATGGACATAACACATAGTGAGTGATGATGATCCAGGACTCACCTAGTCACTAAAGGTTATAAATTATTTTAAAACACTTTTGAGACAAAGACAATGCAGCTGGAATATTTAAGACATTCTCAGCATTTTAAGACAACTCTCAAGAGTTAAATTTTCGACTCTTATTGTTTTGTGAGGTTTATTTTGTGTCCCCCGCAAAGAGGAACCAGGCAAGAAACATTTATCTTTACTTCTGAACTTCACCTAAACCATATAACTGTGGAGGACATGGGCATTTGAAGAAAATGTCACAACCTTAATTGGTGTGAAACCTTGTCTGCACCTAGTATTTCTGCATCCCAGTTTCCTTGACCACAGGCTGGAGATTTTAGAAGTACCTCTGTGTTGTTAGGGCTTTGTTTTTGTTTTCATTAAATCTTAGTCATTTGATTTTTACCAAGAAAGACTTAGGAGCCAAATGCTGGGGTAAAAGTCTGCTAGCTCAGAGAGGCAGAGAAAGCACCCAACTGACCTTCCTCTTCAGCTGACATCCAAGAAAGAGAGCTTTTTCCTGTGCTGTTTAAAACTGAATGTCCCTTTCTTCTACTTCTTGTGTCCATGTCTACCTATCTCCTGATTCTCTCTTATTGTCTATGGTATTTTCCTGTCAACTGGTTGCTTGCTCTGCCTCTGTTTGTGATAAGCTGAGCCACACCACAACTAGAAACAGGATTTTCTAGTAAATGATGCAATCTCAGGTTCACAATGTGATCAAATATCCTGCAGTACCTCTATGTAGGATTTAGGATCAACTTAATAGTTGTATATTTCCAAGGTGATAGTAGCATATACTAAATCAATTTTGAGATTTTTTTTTCTGAGACTAAAGCTGGCCATAATTTCAGGTATTTTCAGCAAATCAGGTGAAGTGTGTTTGATGAGTTGGAGTCAAGATAATGAAGGACTACACTATTGCTACTTGTAACTTGTGTATTTTGTTTCTGAATTTGTAGGTTTTTTTGGCTGGTGTTTCTTGTTGTTCTGTTTTGTTTTCTGTTTTAGCATGGGATTGAACCTACAGCTTTTCCATGCTAGACAAGCATGTAAAGCCACATCCTGACAATAATTCCCATATTCTAAAAAGTAAGCTTATTTCAAAAATAAGTCTCAAAGAGTCCTTAAGGAGTTAGAGCAACACATGCCAATAATTATGTGGGCAACACAAATTGAACTTGGTCTTTCTTTATGTCTCTTTTCCTTCATCCATCACCCTCTCTCTTTCTTTCTTGTTTCCTTTCTTTCTGAGAAGAGTGAGAGTGGGAGATTGGCCTTAAAAGAAAGGAAAGCAAGTGTGTTTGGGGTACATTCAATGAAATTCCCAAATAATCGATTAATATTATGTTGGGGGAAACTAATTTCTTAAAATAAATATATTAAACATTTAAAAGGAGTTAGGTCTCTCTCTCTTACACACACAAACACACACACACACACACACACACACACACTTCAAATGGAACAGATTGTTTCAGAAGTGAGCGACAGGATCCACTGCCTGATATGTGATAAATGTTTGGAATGCTGTGTAGAGAAAGTGTTATGGGTCGTAATCATATTATATGAGAAAGGCTCTAGAAGAATGAACTATAGCTGCAGCTCAGCAAGGCAGGAGAGAAAGCAATGGGTGTCATGTAGTTACTTTCTGCCCTTATTTAAGCTCAGCATCACTCAAGGCACAGAGAAAGATACAATGACAAAGCCACTCCCACTGGCTTAGTAAGGTATAAGTCTCACAATAAGACCGTCTAGCGCCTCCTACCTTCAAAGTCATTTTGTATTGTGGTGATTTGGGGTTCAATGTGTCTAGGTAACCCCCCCCCCGGTTATTTTGCATTGTACTTTTTATTGTTAGATAGTGTGTGGAAGCTACTGAATTTGATATGGAAAATATTCCTCATTTATTACTACAGTGAAACAACATTTAGGTCGAAGCTATAAAGGTACCCAAGAGACACCCCAGCTCTCAGAAACACCACACAGCACTTTTGGAACAAAAACATCAGGTTCTTATGTCAGTGGCCACTAGGATTTCATCTGACACCCAAAAGGATGACATGTGGATGTTCCTAGTGACCTCAAAAGGAACAGAGAAGGCAAGCTTACCACTTTATTTTATCAAATCTAGATTTTCTCTTAATTTTTACACTTAAGTAAAACATTTTTTTTTACTTATAACATTTTTGGGGTTGTCAAATATTGAGTTCATATTCCATTTCTTTTATTATTGGTTACTATCAGTCCATTATATGGCCATATCTTAACTTAGCTACACCCTCATCAGATGATAGATGCTATTTCTAGTTTTGAGTTATTAAAACAGTGCTTCTAAGAATGTTTGTGTACACATTTTGGTTTGTGTTCATTTATCTTTGTTGTAAGGTGGCCTTTTGAGCAGGAATGTCAGAGAGGAAATCTATAACCTGAATCTTCCATGCTCTTAAGAGAACCAAAAAATTTTAAGACATTCTGTGCTTGGGAAGCAGCCAAGTACACCTGAAAGAGGTAAATTGCCTTTGACTAATTCTTTGCTCTATATAAT
Organism: Sigmodon hispidus; assembly: GCA_004025045.1. NCBI lineage: Eukaryota > Metazoa > Chordata > Mammalia > Rodentia > Cricetidae > Sigmodon > Sigmodon hispidus. Next base: position 112,692 of record PVIH01004573.1, read on the forward strand.
GTATATACTCATATAGATCTCACTTAATGCTTACACATATGACATTTATTTCTAGTTTGGTGAAAAATACATAGTTTCTCCTACTGGTTTTACTTTTTAACTTATTTAATGACTTGTGAATTAAGTTTCCTATGAGCTTCTTGGTAACTATTTTTTTTTCATTTTAGTTTTATGGAGATTTAATTCACTAAAACAAACAACTTAGTATATAATTCAGACATTTTTAGAATCTACATAGAATTTTATAATCATCACAACAAGAAATTCAAAACATTCCATCAGTTCATATAAAAACTCCATATTCATTAACAGTCATTCCCACACCACCGAGCACCAAGACCAATCTCAAGAAATTGCCAATTATGTTCTCTGTATCATAGACTCACATATTCTTAGAATCTTGTATAAATAGAATCAGACAACATATGGACTTTTATATCTGATGTTTTTTTCTACTTTCCATAACATTTTCAATGTTCACTTATGTTGTGGCATGTCCATATTTCATTTCCTTTTTATTGATGAGTAAAATGCCGAGATATGGATATATCTCTCTTTTCTCATCCATCGATGAGATAACCTAGATTATTTTCACTTTGCAGTTATTGAAAATAACATTTAAAAAAAGCTTGTGTACAAAGGTTTATCTATGTATTTTAACTTCCTTTGGGAAGCAGATTAGTGATTAGAATTGTTGAGACAGAAAACGCCTCTAATCTTATGGGAAAACTGCCAGGCTATTCTCTGAGTCAAAAGCACCATTTAAAATTTTCACTGGTGGAGGCCATGCCATCCAGAGAAGTAGGTGGGCTAATGAAGATCCTCACTTCTCTGTCTCTTTCTCCAAGCTCAACCCCTCAGTCTCACCCCCACCTCTGCAGCAGACCACCTACTTCTGCCTCCTGTTCCTCCTGTCTCCACCTCCAGCAGATCACACAGATGTTCTCCTCCAACCTCCCTTCCCCACTTCCCCTATCAGCCCAGCCCTCAGCACCAGCAGGCTTTCTCTAGGAACTCACCAACCAAGCCATCAGAGAAGCAAGTGGGCCAGAAAACAGGTAGGTAAGCTTGAGATCTTCATTCTCCTCCTCTCCTCCAAATCCAGTCTCACAGCCCCCACACTCCTCTAAGAACCATAATGGGCAACAGGAACCAAGGACCAAAACAACTGTCCAACAAAGACAAGACCTGATATCAGCACCGGGAATTGCAATCTTCCCAAACCCAGAGGCCTAGATGCCAGTGTAAAGATGCAATCAATAGAAATAGAATAAGTCTTTACTGGAGTGTAACAACCCTGCCACAGTAGGCACTGGGTATTAGAACATAGCTGAAGCACACACAAAAAAAGACTTTAAGGAGCCTTTATGAATATGATAGAGGCCATTAAAGGGAAAATGAATAAATTCCTTAAAGAAATCAATGAAAATCAAACAAACGGAAGAGAAGAAAATGGTTCAAGACCTGAAAGTGGAAATAGAAATAGAACCATGACAATCCAAACTGAGAAAAAATCTAGAAATGAAAATTTTAGAAATTTGAACAGGAACCTCAGAAGCAAGCCTCACCAAAGAAATACAGGAGATGGAAGAGAAAAATCTCAGGCACTAAAGACAAGATAGAAGACATAGATATCATGGTCAAAGAAAATGTTAAATTAAAAAAACCTGCCACAAAACATCCAGGAAGCCAGGAAACTATGAAAAGATCAAATCTAAGAATAATAGGAATAGAAGACAGAGAAGAAGCTGAGATGAAGGCACAGAAAACATTTTTAATAAAATCATAGAAGAAAAATTCCCAAACCTAAAGAAGGAGATGTCAAAGTACAAGAAGCTTATAGAACATCAAATAGACTGGGATAGAAAAGAAATTTCCCTCTGCATATAACAAGCATTCAGAACAAATTAAGACTATTAAGTCTTCAATGGAAAAAGATAACGTAACATATAAAGGCAGACCTATTACAACAAAATCTAACTTCTCAATAGATACTTAAAAGCCAGAAGGCCTTGGACAGATGTTATGTGGATGTTAAGAGACCACAGATGGCAGCCCAGACTACTAAACCTAACAAAACTTTCAATCACAATAAATGAAGAAAATAAGATATTTTATGATAAATCAAATTTTAGCAATATTTACCCAGCCCTACAGAAGGTTCTAGAAGGAAAACCAATGTAAAAATGTTAACACACATATACAACAACAAATATCAGGAACCAAATATTGCTCATTGAAATCTCTCAATATCAATAAGATACAGACTAACACAATGGATTGAAAAACAGGATTTACTCTTCTGCTGCATACAAGAAACATACCTTGATATCAATGAGAGACTTCACCTCTGTGTAAAAGGTTTCTTAACCTAAGAAGCAAGCTGTTGTATCCATTTTAACATCTGACAAATTTAACTTTAAATTAAAACTAATCAGGATAAATAGATAAGGGCACTACATACTCATTAGAGGAAAAAAAATCCATCTATACACCAAATACAAGGTCATCCAAGTTAATACACTGCTTAAATCACATATTGACCTACACACTGACAGTGGGAGTCTTCAGTATTCCACTCTTGCCAAAAAACAGGCCATCCAGACAAAAACTAAACAGAAAAATGTTGGAGCTAACAGACATTATAAATTAATGGGCCTAACAGATATTCATAGAGCATGTCTCCCAAGTCCAAAGAAATGTACCTTCGTCTTAGCACCTCACAAAATGCTCTCAGAAACTGGTCACATCCTTAAAAACAAGTAAATCTCAACAGCTGCCAAGAGAACTGAAACAACACCCTCGATTCTATCCGGCCACGACAGATTAAATCTGAATATCAGCATAACAGAAAGTTTACAAATTCATGGAAACTGAACAGCTCACAACTTAGTAAAAAATGGGTCAAAACAAGAAGAAAATTAAAAACTTTTTAGCACTGAATGAAAATGAAAGCACAGCATAACTAAACTTATGGGACACAATGCAAGTGGTTCTAAGTAGCATCTTCATTGCACCAAGTGTCTACATTTAAAAAGAAGAAGAAGAGGAAGAGAAAAAAAAAACCATTGGGAGAACCTAACAGTACACTCAAAAGCTCTAGGACAAAAAGAAAAAACTCACACTTCAAATGAGTAGATGGCCAGAGATAATCAAACTTAGGGCTGAAATTAATTAAACACAAAAAAGAGAAGAATGGGGGGCTGGAGAGATGGCTCAGTGGTTAAGAGCACCATCTGCTCTTCCAGAGGACCCAGGTTTGATTCCCAGCACCCACATGGCAGCTAACAACTGTCTGTAGTTCCAGTTCCAGGCAAACACCAAGGCAAATAAATAAATAAATAAAAGTGTTTAAAAAAAAAGAGAGAGAAGAATGCAAAGAATCAGCAAAACAAGAAATTGGTTCTTTGAAAAAAATTTCAGTAAGTGACAAACCCTTATTCAAAGTAACTAAAAATCAAAGAGCATATCCAAATTGACAAAATTAGAAACAAAAAGAGGGAAATAAAAGACACAGAGGAAATTCAGAAAATCATAAGAACATACTTTAAAACCTGTATTCTGTCAATTGAAAAAATCTGGGGCTGGAGAGATGGCTCAGAGGTTAAGAGCACCATCTGCTCTTCCAGAGGACCCGGGTTCGATTCCCAGCACCCACATGGCAGCTAACAACTGTCTGTATTTCCAGTTCCAGGCAAACAACAAGGCAAATAATTAAATAAATAAATAAAAGTTTTAAAAAAAAAAGAAAAAGAAAAAAATCTAAAAACAAATGGATAGTTTTTTTAATACATACAATTTCCAAAGTTAACTCAAAATCAAATAAGAAATTTAAAGGGACCTATAACCCTTAGTGAAATAAAAGCAGTTACTAAAAAGTCTCACAACTTTTTGAGATAAAAGCCAAAAACCAAAACGAACAAACAAAAATACGACAGGGCTAGATATTTTAAGTGCACAGAATTTTACCAAACTTTCAAAGAAAAATTAATATCAATACTTGTCAAATTATTCCACAAAACAGAAACAAAAGAATGAGTGATCAATTCATTTCATGAGGCCACAGCTACCTTGATACTCAAATTACATAAACACCCAACAAATAAAGAGAATTTCAGACCAACTTCCCTTATTAACATAGATATGAAAATTCTCAGTAATAAAATATTTGCAAACCAAATCCAAGAATATATCAAAAAGATTATTCACCATAATCAAGTAGGCTTCATGCCAGAGAGAAAAGGTTCAATGTATGTAAATCTGTCATGTAATCTATCATCTAAACAACTGAAAGGAAAAGACGATAATCTCGTTAGATGCAGAAAAAGCCTTTAACAAAATTCATCATCATTTATGATAAAAGTTCTGAAGACACTAGAAATAAAGAGACAAACCTCAACATAAAAAAGGCAGTGTAAAGCTTGTCCACAGCCAACATCAACTTAAATGGAGAGAAACCCAAACAATCCTACTAAAAAAAGGAACCAGATAAAGTTTTCTACTTTCTCCATACCTTAATATAGTACTTAAAGTCTTAGCTAGAGCACTAAGAAAACTGAAGATTAGAAAATACAAATTGGAAAAGAGTAAGTCAAAGCACTCATTTGCAAATACTATGATAAATAATTTACATAAGTGGCCTTAATAATTCCACCAAGAAACTTCTGCAGCTGATAAATACTCTCAGCAAAGTAGCTGGGGAAAAATTAACTCACCAAATTAGTAGTCCACTTATATAAAAATGTCAAATGGACTAAGAAAGAAATCAGAGAATCAACACTTTCTGCAATAGCCTCAAATAATATAAAATACCTTAAGTAATTCTAAACAAAGTAAAAGATTTAAAAGTGAAAGACAAGAAAGAAAAAACTTTCAAAGTTACTGAAGAAAAAAAATGAAGATATCAGAAGATGGAAAGATCTCCTATGCTCATGGATTGGTAGGATTAATATAGTAAAAAGACTACTCTACTAAGAGAAATCTACAGTTTCAACACAATCCCCATCAAAATTCCAACACAATTTTTCATAGACCATTTTGAAAGAACAAAAGGACAATTTTGGTTTATATAGAAACATACACACATACAAAACAAAACAAAAACACAAAGACAGGAGATATAGCTAAAGCATAAATAATAAATAATAAGATAACTACAAGAGGCATCACCATCTCTGACTTCAAATTGTATTACAAAGCTATAGTAATAAAGACAACATAGTTGTTGGCACAAAAACAGACACATTGATGAAATATATTCAAAAGATGCTTTATCCTATTACAGAGACACTTGCTCAACCATGTTCATTGCTGCTCTATTAATAATAGCCAAAAGTTGGAAAATATCTAGATGTCCCTCAACAGAAGAGTGGATAGAAAAAAAAAATGTGGTACCAAAGATGACACCATCTAAGACTCCCAGCAGCAGTGGAGAGGGTGCCTGGGCTGGCCTTCTTCTGTAAACAGATTAGTGACTACCTAATGTCATCATAGAACTTACATCCAGTAACTGATGGAAGCAGATGCAGTTATCCACAGTCAAGCACTGGGTTGAGCTTCTGAATCACAGTTGAAGAGAACAAAGAGGGAGCACATGAACAACGTGTGTGTGTTGGGGGAGGGGGTAAGATCATGATGGGGAAGACCACAAAGACAGCTGGCCCACGCCAATGAAAGCTCAAGAATTTTGGATTAACATCTGGGAAACATGCATGGGACAGAACTTGACTCTCTGAATGTGAGTGACAGTTGTGTGGCTTGATGTATTTCTGGGGCTTCTGGTAGTGGAACCAGAACATACCCCAGGCGCATGAACTGCCTTTTGGAGGCTCATTCCCTATTGAGGGATACCTTGCTCAGCCTTGATATAGGGAAGAGGGGCTTGGTTCTACCTCAGCTTGGTATGCCAAACTTTGTTGGCTCCTCAAGGGAGGCCTTATAATCTCTGAGGAGTGAAAGGGAGTGAGATGGAGGGAGATGAAGGGGTTGGAGGGGGAACTGGGGTTGATATGTAACATGAAAAAGAATTTTAAATAACAGTTTTTTAAGAAATTGTGGTACATTTACACAATTGAGTATTACTCACCCATTTAAAAAATGAAATAATGAGACTGGCAGGTAACTAGATGAAACGAGAAAAAGTCATCCTGAATTTGATATCCCAGACCCAGAAGGACAAATAAATATGGCATGTATTCTCTTATATGTGGATAGTAAATATTAAGTTTATGATAACCAAGCTATAATCTGTAGAACCACAGAGAGTAGGTATAGAATAACGGAATGGGGAGGACAATGTCTGATTGACTTGAAGTCCACTCCCTGAAATATAACCCATACCTGACACTGTGTGGGTGACTAAGAGCCTGAGACTAGTTAGTCCTAAGACCTAGAGTAAAACCAAATACTACTACTGTTATCTGTTTTATGTATGTATATATGTATATATATATATATTCCTAATAACTTTCTGCCTTGCTCAGCCATTATGAGAGAAGCTTCCTTCTACAGCGGATGGGAACAAGCACAGAGACCCACAGTGAGACATTATGCAGAGAGTGAAAGATCTTGGAAGACTCAACCTTGAATGGGATGTCTGTATCAAATCCTCCCTTCAAGGTTCAGGAAACCATACAGAAGAGAAGGAAGAAAAAGTATAAAAGTCAGAGGGGATGGAGGACACCAAGAAACCAAGGTCATCTAAATCAACATGACCAAAGCTCCTATGGATTCACAGAGACTGAGGCAGCATGCACAAGGCCTCCAGTGGTGTGCTTCAAGTCCTTTTTATATAATTATGGCTTCTAGTTTAGTGTTCTTACGGAATTCCTGGGTGAGTGTACAAATGAGACCTTGATTTTGGTGCCTTCTCTTTGATTCTTATCCTTCTTTTTGTTTGTTTATCCTTCTAAATATGTTAGGTTTTAGTTTCTAATATATTTTATATATATATGTATATATATTTCTTATATTATTATCCCTTAAAAGCCTGTTTGTTTCCTAATGAGAGACAGAAAAGGAGTAGATCTAGATGGAAGGTGTCTTAATTAGGGTTTCTGTTATTCTGAAGAAACAACATGACCATAGCAACTCTTATAAAGAAAAACATTTGATTGCGGCTGGCTTACAGGCTCAGAGGTTTAGTCCATGATCCATTATCATCATGATGGGAAGCCTGACAGAGTGCAGGCAGACATGGTGCTGAAGAGGTAGTTGAGAGTTCTACATCCAGGTCAGCAGACACTGGGCACAGCTTGAGTACTGGAAACCTCAAAGCCTACCCTCAGTGATCACATCCTCCAACAAGGCCACTCCTCCTAATAGTGACTGTCTTCATTCAAATCACCACAGGAAGGGAGGAACTGAAAAGAGCAGACGGAGGGGGAAACTGTAATTAGAATATATTATGTAAGAAAAACAAGTCTTCTTTTGGGTTGGAGAGATGGCTCAGAGGTTAAGAGCACTGACTGCTCCTCCAAAGGTCCTGAGTTCAGTTCCCAGCAACAACATGGTGACTCACAGCCATCTGTATACATAATCAATACTTTTTAAAAGCCCTACTTTCAATAAAAGGGGGCAAACAATCATTATGGGACTGGAGAGATAGCTCGGTGATTAAGGGAATTTGCTGTTCTCACAAAAAGAACTGAGTTTAGCTTCCAGTGTAGGGTGGCTTCCAATCAATCACCTGTGTGTAACCATCACTCCAGGGAAACCAGCACCCACTTCTGGTCTCTGAGGACACCCACACACATACTCTTTCTCACTCACACATAAATATAAAACTAAATCTTTAAAGAAATAAATAGAATAAAAAGCAAAGGATGCACTCCTGATCAAGAGTCAAAATTATTAAATTTGTATTTAATGCAGAAGTTTTGAATGTCACAAAGAAACTGGCAAAAGAATAAGAATAAAAAACCAAACAAAAATAAACGATGGGAAATAGCTATTTAAAACAGATCAGTACCTGGACACATCTAATATCCAGATCTTGGAAGATACTGAAAGCATTATAGGCACAGATGGGTTTCCATCCAAAGAAATGGATGCCATAGAGATGAAGAATCATGGACAAACTAGACTTCACTCCTGCTGATTCAGGGTGTGACTCTGCAGGTTAATGGACTGCAGTTAGATTGGACAGCCACAGCATCTGTGGCTATAAAAGGTTTAGATTTTCATTTATTTACTTCTTAATATCAAAACAATAATCAGAGAAGTGTTCTTTTAATAACTTCCATCATTGCACTTAAAAACATACCCTACATATTTCTGAAAATAAACAACCCCACTGATGGTGTATGAAGGTTGCAATTTCTCCAAATGCCATATAACATGTCATATTTTATTTTAAAGTTGCAACTATCTCAGTGAGTATGAAATCATTATGGTTAATCTTGATTGTCAAATTCATGGTATTTAGAATTATTCTGGAAACAAATCTCTGGGCATGTCTGTGGGTGTTAAGATCTTGGACTGTATAAGAAGGAGGAGGAGGGAAGCCTGGTATGTAGTTCTCTGTCTCTGCTTCCTGACTCTGGACACAATGTGACCAGTCACCCCCAATCTCTGCTACCACATGTTCCCTGCCATGATGGACAATAACCCCTAAAACTATAATTCAAAACAAATCTCCTTGTCTTATGTTTCCTGCATCAGGTGCTTTGGCACAGTGATAAGACAAATAATCAATTCAGATCTGCATCATAGTGTGATGCTGACTTGCTTTCCCTGGCACTTGAAGTTGAGCATCTTTTAGATTGTTCATTAGCCATTTGCATATTTTCTTTGGCAAAATGTCTGTACAGATCTCTGACTGTTCTTAAGATGGGTTGTCTTTTTTGTTATTCAATTATAAGAGATTTTATATATTTTTATGTAAGTGCTTCAAAAGATCCATGATTTGTCATTTTATTTCCTATTTTCTGAAATTTTAAAACTTTCTGAATGATGTTCTTTGTAGCATAAAAGTGTTTATTTTATTTAAATATAAATGTTCAATACAATTTCTTTATTTACTTATCTTGTCTGGGACCATGTCTAAGCAATTGTTGTATAGTTCTAGGCTACAAGGGTATGCACTTATGCTTCTTTATAAGATTTCCACAGTTTAAGAGCTCACATTAGGTATTTTATCCAATTTTAGTGTATTTATATATATGATGTGCATAATTTTTCTTCTTTTATGATTGCCTTTGAGTTCTGTGCTTATGTTTGTTGTTGTTGTTGCCGCTGCTGTTTGGAGACAGGGTTTCTCCATGTAACAGTTCTAGCTGTCCTGGGAATCACTCTGTAAACCAGGCTGGCCTTGAACTCACAGAGATCCACCTGCCTCTGCCTCCTGAGTGCTGGAATTAAAGGCATGCACTACCACCACCCAGTTAGTGCTTACTTTTAAATTGGACATTTTTCTTCATATATTTTGAATTTTTTATGTGTTGTGTTATCATTTTCACATTTTAATGATGTCGCAAAATGGTGATAAAACCAAAGTTTTGAAAAATTCAAAGACTTCTTCAAAGTCATTTGCCTAAAGTTTAAATCTGACTCTTATGCTTCATGACTCCCAATGTAAGTCTTGAAGCTGTAGAATTAATTTTCTCGTAAAATACTGTATCCCATTGACAGAACCCTAGCTCAATAAAGATGAAAGTTGGCTAGAAATGTATTCCAGGATCAGTGATCATAAACTATATCCAAAGAATCCAACATCTAGTGTAATTGTTACCCTGAAGACCAAGGAAAGAAAAGAGCTGAAGTGCTGTGTGGAGGTCAGAACCCTGGACAGCTCACAGAGCCGGGAAGATTCCTTTCCTTCTTGCTTCAAACTGCAATTCCTAAAGCCCAAGTTGACTTGTTAAAAAAAAAAAAAAAAAAAAAAAAAAAAAAAAAAAAAAACTTGGACTTTACAGGATTAATCTCAATCAAAAGAACTCTAGTGTTTTTTTGTTTTAATACGGAGTCAGCCTTCCCTAGGAAAACATATTATCTTCCAAGAACCTGTATTCTTTAAGTTATAAGACTTGACTGTCAGACCTGACAAGTACGTTAGGAAATCTTGTGTCCCTGGAGCTTTTTAAAAGTAGGATAATCCAAAGAAAAATATCTTCCTTTCTCTTCTTTCCATCCAAATTTAGCCAGTAGTCACAGCTGCAGTGTAAGCCAGGGACTAAAATGGTACCTAAGTGGAAGTCTAAGAACACAATGCCAATGGGAGTTGGTGACCATACTGATATAAAGCTCAGAGCTAGGCTGTATTTATAATTCCATATGCCTCATAATAAAAATGGAGTGTATTAAGTTTGATGACTGATATAATAGAACACATTGGACCACACACACCAAAAAAAATCTGTAAACTATTTATGTCACAAACTTTAACACGTGGTCATTTATTGGACTGGTTACTTAGTTTTGTTGTTGTTCAGTTTTGTTTTATCTTGACAGAAGCTAAAGTTACCTGGGAAGAGAGAACCTCACTTAAGAAAATGCTTCCATCATATTAGCCTACCGGTGAGTCTTATTGCTAATTGATGTAGTAGGACGCTGCCCACTGTGGGTGGTGTCACACTTGAGCAGTGTACCTGGGTTGTAGAAGAAAACAGGTCTTCACAAGCAAACCTTGAGAAGCAAGCCAGAATACTATGTTCTTTCATGGCCTCTACTTTAGTTCCTGCCTCCAAATTCCTGCTTTAAGTCTCTACTCTTACTTCCCTTCATGATAGACTATAGCTACAAGATGAAATAAACCTTTTCTTCTTGGGAACTGTGAACAGGACTGCTAGACTAAAACAGCCTAGACTAAAACAGATTTAAGGCTATCTTAACTTTAAAAAGAAGCCAAAAATGTGTTTATAAATTGGACTAAAAAATGCTTTGGGGAAAAGGTTTTGCTTTTGTTTCTACAGGAAATGATAAATTGTAGATTCCTTCAAGATTGATGTGTATCAAATTTGATCAGGGGAGACCTCCTGAATCTTGACAGATGACATATATCAACAAAGGTTACAGCTGGTTTTCCCAGGACTTGGCCAATATCTTAGTCTTCTCAGAGACCCCCCTAAAAATACTTTCACCCATAGACAATAGGAAGAAGTCTGGAGAATATAATTTCCACATCCCCAAAAAGTGAAATAGTTGTTTGTTGGTTATTTGGTGGGTTACAGATGTTTGTTATCATTTGGGGAAATACAAAAATATAGGATAAAAAGACAACTATTAATCTCAGATATTATGCATTGGCATAAATTTTAGTATATTGATACAAACCTAAAGTTATTTTTGATTTATCATATATGTTTCTACTCTTGTTCAGGATATTGTGTTTATGCAGCTCATTTAAAAATGTAGTGTATAATTAAGAAATGAGGTTAGTAGTTAACCTATAATAACCAAACTTGTAGCTACATTAAAGTATGTTTTCAAGGTTAAACAGATAATTAGAAAGACAGATGATTTTCAAACTTTTAAAAGACCTACAGAATATGGAATTTAAGATTTTTAGTAACCGAAAGCTTTTTTATGCCAGTGAGACACATCTGCTCCTGGCAGTACCAATCTACCTTACAAAAGGATGACAAGCATTGAAAAAAAACTCTATTTGCTCTTAATGTGGCAAAGCTAGCCATTTGTGCAAGAAACTGCTCTTGTCTTGACTGTAGACAGTATGTTATTTAGACTGAAAAAGCAGAAACACAAAGAAAAGACTGTTGAACTTTGCCAAGAAAAGGCAAGACAGTCCATCAGGATTCCTGCTTCACTAAAAAGTCTACCAGAAACTCTAGGCTGTAGGCTGAAGATGGAAGCCCCAATGTTGCAAAGGACTTTGGGTTATTGTCCAGGCTGCCAGATATCTCTGTTGTTAACTAATATTACATTCTTCTGGGGTCTTTGATGGAGTTGAAGACTAAATAGTGTTATAGTTTTTTTTTTTTAGTGATGATTGAAAGTAAAGTAGGTATAAAACATGTCTGGGTCACTTTCTGTTCACATTTCAGCCTTTATCTCTTTATTTTCATCATTACAAGACAGAAGCTCCTATACAATGGTGATACCTACAGTCTCTGAGATAAGTATCACTGATCCATGTTGTCAGTGCAGACATGCTGGGCATCAAGAGGCAGTGATACTCAGTATCTTAGTATTTCTTGTTGCTGTAATTTTAGAAAACAAAATCTGACAAAAGCAACTTAGCAGATAAATTTTTATCTAGCAGACAGTCTGAGTCAATCATGGCAAAGAAATAAAGACATCTGGAGTTTGAAGCATCTGGTCATATGGCATACACATCAGGAAATAGTGAAGAATGTCACTATTGCTCATTTCTCTTTCTCTACTTATAAAGCCTAAGATCCCAGCCAGACAAAGCAGATACCAGCAGTGAGCAAATCTCATCTCGTATGCAATCAAGATAACCCCCTACTAAAGATATGCTCAGAGCTGTACTTCCTAGGTAAATCTAGATCTGTCAGGTTGACAACTAACACTAAGGTCTTCAGTCATGGCACTGTCACAGATTAGAAGCAGGAAGTTGCAGATAATTGGATCTGTCCTGGGGTGGATGGGGGGGCATATCCACCGTAACACCCATAGAACTCAAGTATTGGAAGCCTTATTGTTCTCGAAGTCTCAGACATGCTTAGCTTGAATGTTAGATTCTGGACAGAGTTTACAACCCTTTCTAGAGAATTAAATGTCAAGTCTGGAGCATACTATAAATTCTGAGAAATATAGTGGTGGGAGGAATACATGCACCCCTAAGAATGACAGAACTTTGTGAAAGTAAGTATTTATTGCCATAGCTGGTTTTAAGTGTGACCACCAATGCTTCTTATGTCAGTGAGGCAGCCACATTTGCTTCCATCTTTGACCCACAGAGGTGTTGTTCACACAGAATGCAGTGGATATGGAATATTCCCCTGGGAAAACACTGAGTAAAACAAACAAGAAGATAAGTAGTCACACGTCACCTGCTCAATTCACAGCTTTCCTGATTGGTTGGGCTGTCACAGTTTTGGGGGAATGACAGATGGGGTAGCCAGAACTAGTCCTATATTAGCATAGAATCCTCACTGCTCATCCATCTTCAGGGACCTCAGCACCAACCAAACTGTTTATTTTTTTCTTCTGCTTCTTTCTAGATGGGACCACTAAATAACAGAGACCAAACCTCAACTCAAAAAGAAATGGGATTTCTAATCCTTGCCACAGCAAGCTCCAGATAGTGCTTGCCTGGGGCAAAGCTGGGTGGAAGTGTTCAGTTGGGTTTGGGACTCATTGTGTCTTCAGACAAGTATTTTCATCGCAATAAGGCTGCTGACATCATCCATCCCATGACTTAGTCCAGCTTAGACCCATCTTCACATGGGGCAGAGTGACTGGTTCATTCCAGTTCTCCTGGAATTTGTCCAGCTTTAAAGCAGAGTGCCAAGTGCCAGGGAACTCCCAAGATCCAGACAAGACATAGAGATTGGTAATTTCGGGAGAGATTACAAACAGAAAAACAAAAACAAAAACAACACCAAAGACGTTTCTATTGTAAGATAAAAATGTTAGTAGGAGGGTGAAAAGGGAGGGAGCCCTTACCCTGGCTGGACGCATACAATATTCCCCCATCCATCCCATGGTGCAGATTGTGTTGCAAGGCTAAGCCTATGTTACTTTTGAGTGTCTTGTCCTCCTGGAGTTCAGTAAGAGAGCCTGAGATTCTCTGCGGGACACACTCTCCAGGCTTTAGCCTGTGGTCTGCCACCTCACTGTTAGGCTTTCATTCCTGTTTACCTTGGCTTCTGCTCTTT
>PVIH01004573.1:126590-137927 GCA_004025045.1 Sigmodon hispidus
CACACACACACACACACACACACATGTACGCACGCACGCACGATGGGGGAAAGTTCAGAAGAGTAAAATAATTTCCCCAAATTTACAAAACCAATCAATTCTAAAATTGGATAGAACTCAGAACATTGAGTTTTTCCTACTAAACACATTAATTCTATCAGCTAATACTGTTTGGGGTCACAGTAAACTTCCAACTGACAAGTTCTCTCTCTCTCCCCCTTTCTCTCTCTTTCTCTCTCTCCCACATATCTTGGTTACTAACACTGAGTAAAATCAAACACATACAAAGGTTCTTTTCAGAATTTAAAAAATGAATCTTTACTTAAGCAAAAGAAAATGCTTTAAAGGCAATTTTGTATTTCTTGAATTTTTCCTGCATATATGAATGTGCATCATATGTGTGCCTGGTGCCCTTTAAGGTCACCATCGCACTGGACTGTAATTAGGATGGTTCTGAGTTGTCATGTTAATTCTGGGAATTGAACCCAGGGCCTTCGCAAGAGCAGCAAGTGCTCTTAATCACTGAGCCACCTCTCAGTCCCAGAGGAAAGATATTGTAAAATATGTTGTAATAACTAATAAAATAGCTTCTAAGCCTTCCATTATAGATGTTAATCGTGACTATTACACCATATTTCCTTCATGGGAAAGGAAAACTGTTGTTCTAAGCCAATGGTGCTGAGCTACAGCTGGTAATGTCAGGGTCCTTGAGTCAAAGCTGCTTTATGTTTGTATTAAGACAGGCTAACTATAAATGCATTATGATAAATGATGGTATATTTTAAGTCAACTATCAGAGAATTATTTTAAAAAGGTTAATCAATGTTTCTCAATAAAATTTCCTTTCAGTGAATACTGTTGCTTCTATAAAAATACATTATTTATGTTGATATGTAAGATATTTATTAGAGAGATCTTGCTTCAGCCTCCAGAGTAGATTAATTTAAGCTATATCACTCCATCCATTTTAAATTTCTGAATCCTAAACAATAGTTCTTTGGGGACGCTCAATAACTTTTAAGAGTTAGCAGGAGGTCCAAAAGTCTGAGAATAGTTGATATTATCATAAGTTCTTGCTGGGTATGGTGATGCACACCTTTAATCCCAGCACTAGGAAGGCAGAGACAGGCAAATCTCTGTGAGTTTGAGGCCAGCCTGGTCTATAGAGTGAGTGAGTCCCAGGACAGTGAGAGCTGCATGGTGAGAGCCTGGCTCAAAAATAAATAAATAAATAAAAATAAAAAATGAAAAAATAAAAAAGGTTCTCTTTCCTTGGTACCTGGATAGGATAGGTCTGGGCCCTTCAGTATGCTAGGCAAGCACTCAAGCACATTGTGGTTAAATTCTCAAATTCTCCTTTTAAATCTAGTAAATGTTGTTTGATAGTCTCCACAACTGTGTAAATAAGGATATTCTACAGAGAGGAAACCCAAAATATATTATTGTTATTTTTAAAAATAATACTAAACTCCTACTTTGAAGCACCCTTTGAAGTTCACACCTGAATCTCTGTGCTCTGTGCTTTAGACTCCAATATCAACTGATTTAAGCTTAAGCTACAAGGAAAAAAATAGTGAAAAGGAAATGCTCAGGAAAATCAAATACCACTATTCTAAAGACCTGTAAGGTTGAGCTTTTATTTCTTTAAATTTATTGCCATTTGGAATGTTCTTAATTCCAATCTAGAGCACAGGGCATTCAAAACTAAGACTGCAAGCTGATCACTACAGCTGATTTCAGAGAAAACAAAAGCAGTAAGAATTAGAAAAAGAAAGGATCCAAGAAAGGAATCTAAAGTATGTGATGTACAATGATCTCATATCTTTGGGTTTTTTTTTTTTTCTCTTTTCTTCCCACGCTGAATCAAGGGACTGCAATGGTGGAGCAAATTAGAGCCACAATTATGATCAAACCCTTTAAAAGAGTTGGATATGAGAAGGATAGCACCTTTTAAAAATTAATTTCTATTCATGTATCATCTTAGTTTAGCTAACTTTCATTTGTAGACAGAAACACGGAGGACTTCCAGGTTATTTCCATGATCTGTCTCATGAAGAGGACCAATGATTACTCTCCCATCCCTCCATGCACACACATGTTGCTTTGTAAGCTTGTACATTCTTGAGACCTGAAAGCAGAGAGAGAGGGACTGTCACCAGGTGTTGTTTTTACCCATCACAGAAGACAATGGTTTTGGTTCAAGCAGACGTGTCAACTGTTCCCCACTGATTGACTACCTGATATATCTGTTTCCCTCACTCATTCCAGGTCAGCTTTCCATTGATGTGGGGGAGTGAGGAAGAGAATGAGAAAGCCAACTTACAGAAAAAAAGATTTAGGCTGGCTCATGAGTCCAGAAGCTTCAGTACTTGACTGACTGGAGTACAGGCAGAATTGTGATGGTAGCCCAGGCTGAAGGAAGCTGCTTCCCTCATGGAAGCTGGGGAGCAGAAAGCAAGAGGCTCTCCAAGACGTGTCCTTCCAAAATGAAGTCCCAGTGACCTGTCCTCACTTGGGTCCCACTTTAAAACAGCCCAATTCAGCTATGATTCACCAATGGGTTGCCTAGCTTAGCACACTCATCTCTCAATGGGATCACCAACAGAGACAATATTTCTGCAGAAGAGCATCTGAGGATATCTTATATCCATTTTATATCACTCCCCCTTTTATTGAACAAACAGAAGAACCTAGTCACAAATCCATTCACTGACAAGATTAAAACAATAAAATAATTCATTTATAAAGTGATTCCTATTCTACCAAGATTTAGGGCACTGCAACCTCACCACCTTGCCACTGTAAGAAAATGATGAGGTAAAGACAACTAGGGAATACTAACAGCCCTTGTCTCAGGAAAAAAAGAGAAAGCTCATTGACAGCCCTTTGTTTAGGGTTGAAAAATGGCTCAGTGGTTAAGAGCATTGACCACTTCCAGAGGCTCAATTCTCAGCACCCACATGATGGCTCACAACTCTCCATAATTCCAGTTCCACAGGATCTGACTTTTTTGTCTGGATGCTGAGGCACCAGGCATGAAAGTGATGCACACACATGCGGATAAAACACATACACAAAATCAAAAAATAAATGAATCATTAAAAAAAAACTTTTAAAAAGTGAGCCCTTTGATTTGATTATGAATTGCAGTGCTGGGTAAAATGAAATATTCAAATCAATTTTACTTCTTTTTTCTATGAGCAAGTATCACATTTGAAGTTCTATACATGGTTCACATTGTATATCTATTGAATAGCAGTGTTACAGCACATAGAAACCAATAATTATCTTCATTGAAAGTTAAAAAGATAAAGAAAGCAAAGACCATATTATGCTTTTACCATCAAATTTAGGTCAGCCAAAGGATGCCTGTCCTGCAGGACATAATTCCTGCATAAGAACGGGAGGTTGTTAATGTGCTTTGCAAAGAATCCGTGCTGAGTTTATATGTTGTGGTGAATCAAGACAAACAAAGTGACTTAAATGACTGATCAGAGTCCCTGAAGCATAATAAATTTAAAGTAATTCTCTGAAACAAAAGATATTATTTTAATCCTCTGTAAGTACATGTACAAATGCAAATACATGTGAAGCGTTCACTTTACATAACCCACTCATAGAACATATTTACTGCATGTTGCAAATGTGTTCAGAGACATAAGTGGCTTTCTTACTTTTGATGTCATGAGTCTAAAGTTAGTTACAGTTTAGTGCTGTCCTTCGTGGACTTTGTGGTGTATTTACACAGTTAATCTCTGCTTCTTCTCTCTTGCTGGATTAGCAGGGTGACTCATGTGGTAATCACTTGGGAAAGCTAACACATTGGGTGATCTTGACTCTCATCTCTGAGCTCTCTGTATTTAACAACAATTCTAAAAATGTTTCCTAGGTTGTCTTGTCAAGTGACCAGATAATCACATCAGCTATGGTATGTAAATCATGTGCTTCTATACAGGTTTGCTCTAATTTGTACAGATACTGTCACTTTTGTGTGACTAATGTATTAGCAATCTAGAAAATTTTACTTTCCCAAAATGGAGAGTTCTTTATTCTGGTTGGTGGAATATTGTGGACTTTTGATTGCTAATGTGACTTTTAAAGGTCAATAGCTGGATTATTAAAATTACACCTAACCAAAACTATAGCATCAGGTTTTCAAAAGCAAATAATACACCCTTTCTTAACTTCCAGTTTTGGAACCAACCAAAACTAAGACACAGAATTTTTAAAAAGAAGATTACTATCAGTCCTAATGTACAAGCCCCTTTGGGTAATATGAGAGTAAATTTAGGAAGAAAGAGGGTCGAATATGCATCATTTCTACTGGGCCTTGAAGCAGGCCACAGCAGGGAAAGTCTGTGTCCACATCAGAGGTTTACTCAGGCAGAGTCACTACCTCCTACAAGTCCAGTACACCGACAAAAAGAAATGCCCAGCTCGTGGGGTCCTGCAGTAAATCACGTTCTCCAACTGAAGAAATGGGCTCCAGTTCAGTGTTTTAGTTTTCCAGTTATTTACTGTACAATGTTAGGATGCAGAATTAATGTCAACAGATCTGGCAGTTCAGAAGGTTTTAGAGATCTGAGGGCTAAGATGACACACATGTGATAAAAAGCCAATGTATGGGTATCTGCTTGTTTGGTTTTCCCAGTATTCAATGTTCCCAGCATGAGCACTAAATTTTCCCTTAGGGGATCTCTCCTCCTACTCATATCAGGATCCTGGGATTTGAGCCCCATGCAGGACAGTCAGAGAATTTTGCCAAGCCAGGCTGAAGTTCCAGAACTTATGTTAAAAGTACTAGAAAAATGTTCTGCTCCACTCTTGAGGTCTATCAGCTGACAAATACCAGGCTGAACTCCCTGGAGATGGCCTTCTTCAGACACAAAAGTCATGAAAATAGTTCAGTGTCATGGAGACATTCTGTGTGGCTGTGCTTTCTCTGAATTAATATTAATATTGTGTGTACAACTTGACTTAAGTATAAGCCATATGCCTGGGCATCTACCTGGTGCTTATGAAATCAATAAATACCTTCTAATTTGTCTTTAAAGTCTTTTGAACAATTTTATTTACTTAAGTGATATATTTAATCAAACTGATTTCTTACCTATAAACTCTCTAACACACATACCAAAGAAAACTACAAAACAAAATCCCCCAAATATCAAGCATTTGCCACATAGCCTACAATTGTACCATAAGAAGAATCTTCCCCTTAAAGTACCATAGTGTCCATTAGAATATACTACTGCTAATATACTGGCCCTTGAGGAAAAACTTAGTGGAGAAGTAAACATTTTCATTAAGAATATTAATACATTTTTAAGATAAACATAAAGGTTGAGCTTCTGTTTTCCCCAATGATTCAGCTTCTGAATGTAGCTTGGTACTTCATCAGGATGCCTCTGACAGCAATGGTTACTAAAAAAAACTTGTGGAGCCTTTTAGAAACACATGTTTATGAGTTTACTTTAATTTACTAAATGGTGTTGTATAAAATATGTTGTTAGATTTTAAAAGAATAATCTGCCACTTGCAATTGATTTTAATAGAGTTATAAAATGCTTACCAGATTGAGGCAGCCATTCTCTATGATGGCATTTGCTTATTAATTTATTCAGCTGGGGATTAATTTTAGTTCTCTGTTGTGTGACCATTAAGGACAAATAGTCTTGACTCACAAAGTCCAGTGAAGGCCCTGTGAACTCTGTGTAAGTTTCAAGTGCAGCTTGAATGGGCAAAGCCAAGAAAGGATGGATGCACTTTGCAGGGCTAATGAAGGGTTTATACAAGGGGCCATTAAAAAGGAGTTTCTCAGACTTGTGGATAAATGGAATAGAATTGAGGATCCAGACATTAACCCAAAAACCTATGAACACCTGATCTTTGACAAAGAGGCCCAAAATATTCAATGGAAAAAAGATAGTATATTTAACAAATAGTGTTGGCATAGCTGGATGGAAGTGTGTAGAATAATGCAAATAGATCCAAGCCTGTCACCCTGCACAAAACTCAAATCCAAGCGGATCAAAGACCTCAATATAAACCCAGCAACCTTAAACTTGATAGAAAAGAAAGTGGGAAATACACTTCTACGAATTGGCAGAGGCGACCACTTCCTAAATATAACACCAGTGGCACAGACACTAAGACCAACAATCAATAAGAGGAATCTCCTGAAGCTAAGAAGCTTCTGTAAAGCCAAGGACACTGTCAATAGGACAAAACGACAGCCTACAGAATGGGAAAAGATTTTCACCAACCCTACAAGTGATAGAGGACTGATATCTAAGATATATAAAGAACTCAAGAATCTGGAGACCAAAACCTTGAATAACCCAATCAAAAAACGGGGTTCAGGTCTAAAAAGGGAATTCTCAGCAGAAGAATTACGAATGGCTGAAAGGCACCTGAAAAAGTGCTCTTCATCTTTAGCCATCAGAGAAATGCAAATCAAAACAACTTTGAGATACCACCTGACACCTGTTACATTGGCTAAGATAAAAGACACAGAGGACAGCCTATGCTGGAGAGAATGCAGAGCAAGGGGAACACTCCTCCATTGTTGGTGGGAGTGTAAGCTTGTTCAGCCACTTTGGAACGCAGTATGGCGGTTTCTCAGAAAATTGAGAATCAGTCTTCCCAAGGACCCAGCAATACTAACTACTTCTGGGTGTATACCCTAAAGATTCACAGTCATACTCCAAAGGCATTAGTTCAACTATGTTCATAGCAGCATTATTTGTAATAGCAAGAACCTGGAAACAACCTAGATGTCCCTCAACTGAAGAATGGATTAACAAACTGTGGTACATCTACACAATAGAGTACTACTCAGCAGTAAGAAAAAATGATATCCTAAAATTTGCAGGCAAATGGATGGACTTGGAGAATATCCTCCTGAGCAAGGTATCACAAACTCAGAAAGATAAGCAGGGGATGTACTCACTCATTAGTGGTCTCTAAACAAACAAACAAGAAAGAAAGCCAAGCATGCCCAAGCTGCAAACCACAACCACTGAACACCTTGGGATCAGAAACACCCTGGACTGACTCCTTGGATCCCACTCCAACTATAGGAACACCCGACTCACTCTTGAGGGAGGGGGGAGAAAGCTGGATCTGCCAGGAGTGGAGATTGAACTAAGCAATATTGGGGCAGCGGGACCATGGGACTGTCTGCTGCCTGCCCAGGGAGGGGATGGGGAGATGTGGAGAAGAAAGAATGACCTGATGTGGTGGGAGGGGGAAGGGACCTTGAATAAGGATATACAGGAATAGAAAGTGTGACTTCTTTGTTCATAATAAAAAAAAAAAAAAAGGAGTTTCTGAGGTAGACATCCAGAGAAAGAAAGAACACTGGGCCTAGAGACAAATGGCTATGAAAAACTCAGGATATTCTGGAAATTATAAATTGTGTGTGACTTGAGGGGTAGAAAGAATAAAGAACCAAAAGGCATAACTTGGCCTCTAGTCTCGTGAAACATTAAAGTAGGAGATCTATTCTCTGTGTCACCGCAGGATATAGAATCCACCAATCACATCATTTCCTGTGAAGTTGTGCACCTTCCCAGGTTAACTCCAAAGTTAGTCATTACTGAACACCTGGTGGATACATCTTCAACATGTCTGCTCCTCTTCCACTTTCCTGTGTTGATTGTGGTAAATCACAGCCTCCTTCCATCCAACTCCTGCAGGCTGCCACATGAGCGCTCATAGCTAGACACTGCCGAATACAACTCAAGACCATGCCAACTGATGTCACCTTACATTTCAGACCACTAACTGTACAAGAAGAAAATGCTGCTGAACAATCACACTTCGTTAGTGTAGTCTATCAGCTTGTCCTCTCTCTGGGACCAGTAAGTCATCTTTTCTCTTCTCCCATCAGCCTCCACACCCTTCTTCTTGGATGACATTGAATTCCTGACTTTTCATTGGAAAACTGAAATCATAAGAAGGGAACTTCTCGACAGCTTTCCCACCACACCATCTCCTATACACACTTACATAGCTACTTTTGTATATGTCTACCCATCCTCTCCCCTGCCCAAGCCAAAGCCAACCCTGTGGCCTGTACTCATCCCCTCTCAATTCTTCAGACCTTGCTCTCAAACATAATTAGCATGAAGCCCATGTTATTCTCTTACCTTAAACAGAACTTGTATTGAACCTCCTTCTGTTTGCCCTCTGGGCCATTTCTCTTCCTTCATAACAAAACCCTTTAGAGAGCTGTCTATTAAGTATCTGTTTCTAGTTTCTCTTCTTCCATTCACCTTCAATACAATCCATATTTAGTGTCATTAGACCATTAGCGGGTATTTTTGGTTACATTTGCAGAAAACTAACATACTGGGCTTTTGGGGCCCCACACTTCAGTCACTCTCTTCCCCTTTCTGGCTGAGGGTGAAATCTTGCAGGCTTCCTCTTTGACCTCTAAATATTCAAATGTCCTGCAGACCAGTTCTGTCTTCTGATGCTGTAAGTTTCAGACTGCAATTATTTCTCAATATGTCACTACTTATTTTCTTTGCTCTGTATTATGATTTATATAAGAAATATGCCCCATGGCTCTCATGTTTGGTATTTGGTCTCTAGCCGGTAGCATTATTTTGGAAGGTGGTTCTAAATGGAGGTTGTAGATCACTGAGCATTTGCCTTTGAAGGTCTGCACCCACCACTATCCTTTCCTATCTACCTGAAGTCAGTAGCTGATACCACCTGCTACTACTGCCTGAAGCTCTTCTGATTCACAAGTGGCTTATTGTCAACAGAACCAAGGACTATGGATGGAGACTTCTGAACCTCTAGATCCAAAACAAGTAATTCCCCTTTAAGCTGTCCTCTTGGGCATTTTGGCTACTGTTGTGGGAAACACACTGGGCTTCTCAAGACCCACACTTGCATCCCTTTCTTCCCCTTTGTGACTCAGGCTGTCTTAGCTGGCTTCCTCTCATGTCTCAAAATACTCAAATACCCTGGAACCCAGTTCTGTCACATCCTTTTAACAAGTTCATTTGATCTTCAGGATTTAAATATTATCTTTGGGATGATAATACATAAATTTATATTTCCAGTGTGGATCTCTCCCTAGATTTCTAATTCCAACTTATTGCTTACCATAGCTACGTGTGTTTACCAAATCCAGCATAGCAAACACTAAGATTTTGATACTTCACACACACACACACACACACACACACACACACACACACACACACACACACTGAAAATTCTTCCTCTTTTCAACTTTCCTGTTTTATAAAATACTGATTTCTTCCTCCAGATGCTTAGGCCTGAATTTTGAGATTGTTCTCCCTTACAAATCTTACAGTTGATCCTTCACAAAACCTAGAGTACCTTGCTCCAAATACATACATAATCCAACTACCACTCATCTTTTTTTGCTGTTATCACTATCCTGCAAGATGTCAAGAACTCATGCCTTGAGTATTAAAATATGCTTAGTAATATTAAAATTACTAGGTTGACCACATATCTTCATTGTACTGAAAACAGCATCCAACCTGTTTTGTTTTTGTCCATTTGTCTGGGCACAATCATTAAGGCTTCCCTTTCTTAAAAAAACAAAAACAAAAAAGCCAAAAACTTCCTTTTGTCTGAAACACTTTGTGATGACTCTTCAAAACACCAAGTGATCTATCGAAAACAAAATCATCCCTCTGTTCAAAGCCCCCCAGTTGCTCTTATAATACTCAAAGGCTAACATCATATAAGAGCCATGCTAATAGCTCAGAAGGACTCATATAATCTGACCCCATTTTTTCTCTAACACAGCTGTCTATGGCTCTGCTAGAGCTCCTTGCCGTCAGTTACCCATCACTTTTTCTTCTTCTCCATGGCTACACATTATAAAGAACACCTCTCTTTCCAGCCATTACTCAAGCATCATCTTCTGACTGTGGTCTTCCCTAGATGTGCAATTTAAAGTGACTATGTGCATACACATCATACCTCTACCTCTCCAAACACCATAAGACACATGGGCTGTTTCCCTTCTTTGCTTTATTTTTCTGCCTAACATTTGTCACTACCCAGCCTTCTATACATCCTTTTATTATCCATCCATTTATTATCTTCCCTCCATGCTGCAGACTTCACAATGGCTCACATTTTTTACCTGTTTTCTCCACTACTATTTAGAAGACTGTTTGACACACAGTGGGTTTGCTGAATGAAGGAATACACAAATAAGATACAAATGATTCAGCAAAAGTATTCGAAGCATGATTTCTCAGCTCTGGTTTCCCTGCCTAGGTTCCTGAAGTAAGCAGGAAAATACAGCAAGAAGTGACCAGTAGCGCAGAAAAGAGTTTAGAGGTTGTTGAAGAACATGGCGTATCCCACACTGAGGTACTGGTGGCAAGAGCAGCAGGATTGGTCAGCTGAAGCAGGGAGTAGAAAAGATAATGAATGGGACACTTGGAGAATATGTAGAAATTGGGGTAGGGTGGTTATACCTGCCTCATACTAGAAAAATGTGTCCATTTAAGAGAAAATGGAGACCCTAGAGGTATCACTCAATCCTTAGGGCTGTTTTAGCTACTGTCATTCTGTTCTTCTCAGGTAAAGTCAACTAAGAAGAAGCATAACACCTGAGTTCTACACATCCCTAAAGATGTGATTTCTGGCTATGGATGCTCTTCTATTTGCTGGTCACAACTGTGATAGAGTGGGAGCCACTTAATTGTCAGACAATGGAAGTTAGATAAAATCAGTGGAGACTAGGGCAGATAAAGTTCTAATTCTCTTTGCCTATTTTAGTAAAGAACAGGACCCATATCAAAGCACATATACTATATACGGATTCTTAATGCAAATATTGTATTTGTAGAAAGAGAAAACTATGAAAGACATGATTGGAGCCCAAATCAGATTCCAACAATGGTCTGTTTTGTTGCCATGGATGCCAGACTTCTAGAACTTTATTGTCTCTTTCAGTCTTAAATCCCATCCAGAGTCAAGTGTGGCAAACCTTGTGATTTCTGGGCTTACCTCTGTCCTCAGCTGTACCACTCCAAGCCTCTCCTATGCAAGATCTTAGGTTGATAGAAACCCAGACGAGACATTTATTAGTTATTTTCAACATATCTGATGAAAGCAACTTAGGAAAAACGCTGATTAGCCGAGTGGTGGTGACACATGCCTTTCATCCCAGCACTCAAAGGTAGAGGCAGGCGGATCTCTATGTGTTTGAGGCCAGCTTGGTCTACAAAGTGAATTTCAGGACAGCCAGGAATACACAGAGAAACCCTGTTGATAAGAAAAGAAGAGAAGAGGAGAGGAGAGGAGAGGAGAGGAGAGGAGAGGAGA
>PVIH01004574.1:0-36654 GCA_004025045.1 Sigmodon hispidus
TGTTTTTATGCCAGTACCAGGCTGTTTTTATTACTGTAGCTCTATAGTATAGCTTGAAGTCAGGGATGGTGATACCTCCTGAGGTTCTTTTGTTGAGTAAAATTGTTTTGGCAATCCTGGCTTTCCTGTTATTCCAAATGAAATTGAGTATTGTTCTTTCAAGGTCTAAAAAATATTGTGTCGGGATTTTGATGGGCAGAGGATGCACATTCTTACCCCAAGGGTATTAGCTCAACTATGTTTATAGCAGCATTATTCATAATTCCCAGAACCTGGAAATAACCTAGATGCCCTTTACCTGAAAAACGAATTTAAAAAATGTGGTATATTTACAGAATGGAGTACTACTCAGCAAGAAAAAAAATTACATCCTGAAATAAGCAGGCAAATGAATGGATCTGGAGCATCTTGATCCTACCACCTGGTGGCTTTATCAAAGCCTCTTCTCATGGGCTTAGAAGAACTATCTGGAACAAAACAAAACAAGTCTTATCATTCTGAATGAGGGAACAGAGACCCAAAAAGGGAGACATGGTATGTTCTCATTCATAAGTGGATTTTAGATATAATGCAAAGGATAACCAGGCTATAATCCAGACTACCCCCAGTATTAGGTAACAGGATAGCTAGGAGAGACATCCACAGATCCTCCTGGAAAGGGGAAATAGAGAAGTTCTGAAAAATTACAAAATAAGCGGAGGGTGGAGAAAGAGAAAGTGAAAAGAGAATATGAGAGAAAGGGATAGTGGGGGGGTACCAAAGAGGAAGAGAAAAGAAATGGTGTATATCCTGATAGAGGGAGGCATTGTGGAGTTAGAGAGAAACCTGATACCAGGGAATACCCAAGAACCCACAGGATGAACCCAGCTAGAACTCCAAATAGTAGTGGAAAGGGTGTCTAAACTGGTCTTTCCCTATTATCATATGAATGACTACCCTTATTGCCATTATAGAACAGCAGTTGATGGAGGCAGATGCAGAGATCATAACTAAACACTAGGCCGAGCTACTGGTCTAGCTGAAGAGATGGAGGAGAGAGTATATGAACGGAGGGATCCTGATCATGATGGGGCATGGAGTAGGCAGTCCCATACTATTGGGAACTTGCAGAGTCTGAAATAACAGCTGATGAACCTGCATGGAGTGGATCTGAACCCTCTGATTGTAGATGACAGTCAAAGGCATAGGCAGTTTCTGGAGCCTCTTGCAATTATACAAGTACCAGAGTCTATCACCAGCCCAGGAACTAGCTCCTTGAAGCCCATACCTAGCAGGAAAACACTTTTCTCAGTCTTGATATTTGGGGGAGGAACTCAGACCTACCTCAACTAGATATGCCAGACTGAACTGACTGTCCTTGGCATTTCTTGCCTTCTCTGAGGAGTGAATGGGGACGGAGGCGGGGGAGAGGCTTGGAAAGGGGAAGGAGAGAGAGCACTAGTAGGGGATATGGAAAAATATTTAAAGCAAAACAAGCCTTAGCTGTGAAGATGTTCTCTTAAACAAGTACCTTGCCATTGATTCCTGAGTACCAAGTCTTAAATTTACAACAGAAACTTTATGAAATCATAAATGATGCATATGTCCAGAAGGTTGTTGCAAGATTCTGACAGAGTCACTTAGAACCAAAAGAACAGACATAAATAAGTTAATTCTTTGATGAATAAAACATGAATAAATCAAAAGGATGAACCTTAAAAGATCCAGGTCCTGCTTCATTACATGGGTATGAAGCCCTTCCAACAACACATCAGTACCCATGGATATATCCCAGTTCCAAATGTAACATCCTGCCATTTCATGTGATGATTCATAGTCATTCTAGAGCCTCACTAGCAAAACTTTACATTTAAATACAAGTTGAACAAATGAAAGCAAACATACTTTCTATCTTAAGTAAGGTTTGTAATGTATCTTGCTAGAAATATTAGTATAATAAAGACCAATCCACAGTTGCTTCAGAGCTAAATCTGTTCTCTTATTACTTTAGTAGAGAGGTTTAGAGCTATCTATCCATGCTTTGCTTGATTTCCCTCTCTGAGTACCCAAATTATGTTATATCTTAGAATTTATTTTTTTTTAATTTTATTCTTCTCTAAATCCCTTGATTGCTCAAGCACTGGTTATTTTTAAAAGCTTTAGATTTTCTTTGCACTTATTTCTCATTCGAATTTTGAAATGATATGATCAAATACATCTGTCTTAAGAAACAGCATTCAAATCAGGATCTGGGTAAAAGGATTTGAAGTTTTTTTTTTAGTAGAAGGCATTTTATTAACTAAGTTTCTGCCCATGGGAATATTTTAAATGTGAGAGGATAAAGGGGATATGTTACTTACTGTCTGAACAGCTGGTGTGAGCAAGCCTGTCTTAACCCATGAGAAGAGGCTTTGATAAAGCCACCAGGGAGTGGGATCAAGACTTTGGAGTCATAGGTAGAATTTAAGCCTTGGATTCTTGTAAGAAAGGGAAGTTGTGAAAAGTGAAGAATGAATGAAATACAGGTTAAGATGATTATTCTGTGGGAAAGACTAAAGGCAATTTTCAAACTGTGGGACGCAATCCATTAGCAGATCACAAAATCAATGCATGAAAAGTGACTCACATTAAAATTACAAGTATAGGAAATAACAACATATAACCCAAATTAAGATTATATATGTGCTTATGGTAGGTAAATTAATTTCTTGTCAAATCTTAGTAAAGGAAATAGTGAAAATTATGATCTAAATTTAAGGAGAATTCTAGCTAATGTTGAGGAAATGAGTGGTCTTTGTGTAAAATATAAAAGCAAGCATTTATAATGTCTTTTCATTTCTGTATTTTAATTTGATTACAAATAGATCCACTAAAATGAAGGTTATTCTTATATTTATATATGTGCAAGTGCACACATCTGTGGGTCTGTGCTGGAGTGTGTCAATGAAATACTATGAGCAGAGAGTTTGAAAGGTGTAAATGCACAGATGCAACAGTCTCTGTGTTTATTTATCACTCTAAAACACTGAGATATATCTACAGAAGAGGTCATATTCATTTACAAAGGGAAGGACTTCAAAAATGCTAAAATAGATAACTTGATAATCTTTATGTGTGTTCATTATGATTTGGTCTATATATCTAACATCTGTATTTGAAAGTGTTAAATCTTTCCATATGTAGTAGAAAGAGAATTGAAATTAGAGAGTACATTAATTAATTTATTTATTGCAGTGCTTCTAGAACGTGAGGATAGCCAAGTTCTCTACTACTGAACCACATTACTAATCCAATCAATACATTAAAATAATAGCATCTCAAGGTCAGAAACTGATGAAATAACAACATTAAGAATATAAACCCACAGCAGTTACTTTGTTAAATTATTCAATTTCAGTTTGAATTAGCTCACCTGAAATGTGATTCATGATTAGCCAAATGTGTGATATCAGGTCTTGTGCTAAAAATCATTTCAATTCTAAGAGAATTTTCACAATGCTGAATTTTAATGTGCTATCAGAAAGTTTATTAAGTTATCTATTTTGGTATTTTTAAATGAATGAATCAATCTGGAAAGTCTTTAATTTTGTAAATGAATGTGACTTCTTCTGTACACATATCCCAATGGTTTAGAGTGCTAAGGTGAAAAGTTATCACTTATTCTGATTTTTTTACAATATAAGATCTATAGATTAAGTTATTTTAGAAGCATTTGAGAAAATTCTGCACATTCCATCCACTATCATAATCAAAACACATGCCTTCCCTCCTTCTCTTCTCTTCTTCTTTCCCTA
Organism: Sigmodon hispidus; assembly: GCA_004025045.1. NCBI lineage: Eukaryota > Metazoa > Chordata > Mammalia > Rodentia > Cricetidae > Sigmodon > Sigmodon hispidus. The sequence continues at coordinate 3,774 of PVIH01004574.1, forward strand.
CACACAAACTTTGTTCCTTTTGTGGGCCACATGTTGAGAAGGTTGGTGAAAGAATGGATACTGTCCTTATGCTCACAAAATTTATAACAAAGAGAGATGGCAAGGTGTAAGAGGACATGTTGATAATAACCAGTAATTGGAAATAGCCTAGATGTCAATCAGCTAATGAATGGATAATAAAAAAAGTATAGCTATAAAATGGAATATTATCCAGCTGTTAATAAAATAAAATTTGCGCATAAATGCTTGAAGCTATAAATACTCATCTGGAGTGAAGTAACTCAGACCCTCAGAAAAATATTTCACGTTTTCTCTTAAGTGCGGATGTTAGCTGACTGAAGCCAAGAGAAATCATTTTCTGATATAATAAGGCTGATACACAGATGAATTCACAGAGACTGTGATAGTATGCAAAAGACCTGCACAGGTCAAAGACAGGCAAAATCCAAGCATAGAGAAGTGAAATGGAGTCAAAGTTCCATCACCAACGAGGAAGCTATATGCAATTGCTATCTGCCTGCTGGGAAAGGAAGGATCAGTTTTCTCCAATGGAGTGATGCTGCAAATATCAACCACACTTCAGAGCAAACTTCATGACTAAAATAATTGAACGACACAAAATGGACTCCATGTTTTATATGTTGTTTGCTTTCTTTTTGGTATATTTTTGTCTTGTTGATATTCTTACTTGATTTTTTTAAGGAAGAGAGAAAACATGTAAGCATGAAACTGTGTAGGTAGGGCTCTGGGCAGGATCAGGGAGGAGCTGGGAGAGGGAAAAGAGTATGATCAAAATACATAAAATGTTTTTAAATAAATAAAACAGAAAACTAAATACATAATAATAAAAAGAGTTTATGTAGAAGGGACATCTGATACAGTTTGCAGTATTACAGAAAAATATCCGAGTTTGAAACTATTAAGATGACATCTAGCAGGTTGGAGTGGAATGAGGGTAGATGCTGTAGGCAGAATGAATAGTAGGCATTGTGATAAGCAGTAGGTTGTGGTAAGATGAACGTAGATGGTAAAGGTGAAGGATAACTCTATAGAAATGACTTTCTCTCATCACAAAACTGCTGAAGCCATAAAAGAGCTTAGGTTTTACCATAAAAGCATTGAGGAGTCACCAGTGGCATTTAAACATGTTTAAGAATGAATGATTTACAGAAACAACTCTATATTTATGGTTGTGAGCCTAGCCTTTAATGGCTGAGCCATCTCTCCAGCCCCAGAAACAACTCTAAATCACTTAATAGCCAGTGTAGACAAATCAGAGATCTACATACCTTTTCTATGGAAGACAAGATACTGGATATTTGGGTCCCCATGGACATATGGTCAATGATGCAACTGTGAAACATTTGTTGCTGTGTGAACACAGCCATAGGTCATATGCGCACAAATGAGCAAGTTTTTGTTTCCATAAGACTTTATCTGTAAATAATGAGATTTGAGTTTAATCTCATTTTCATGTACCACAAAACGCCCTTTTTTTATTTTTAGAATTTGTATCCATTTCGAAATGATTGTGTCATAGAGCATACAAAAAACAAAATTTCACAGATTCGAATGTGCTGTTAATGCCTTAAGGAAGGGCATGGAAATATAAGCCAGGAAGTAATGGTAACTTATAAAATTTAAGTGGGAGAACAGTACATGCTGGGCTCTAAAACAAGATGCAAGCATAGAACAGCCTTTATTTTCTGCTTGTGTGGACATCCTAGGAAAATTAGTATCTCTTACCACCTGGCAAAGGCAATGCTGGTTTCAAGCAGATACAGACAGTCTGTAATAAGCAGTATTCTTCATAAGCCATGGGTGCCCTGCACTTGTGTGCACTCTCTGTCTTCTCTCATCTGGCTAACATCTAAGGGAGAAGGCAGTTGTCTGTTTCAAAAGAACCCTCATATTCAGAAAAAGGTTATGTTTATGGTTGAGATTTTTATCTTGACCATGAAAGACTCCTTTTCCTGGGGATGAGGTGCTGTAAAAAGTCACAGTGTTTCCTGAACACTACTAGGCTAGGCATTAGGAGGTAGGATAAATTTATGACTAGCCACAGGTCAGTGGCTTGTATGTTTCTCAAATACAAGCTCTGTCTCTTATTATGCCTCAGCTGTGGTCCTGAGACACCATGAACAGGCTAAAAAAGGAACTGTTTTTAACCAAAACAAAGCCTTAAAAAATTTCCTTTTTGAGGTCAGAATGACAAAGAAATTTTTTTTGTAACTGGTATTTTTTTATTTTTCTAAAAATTCCTCATACCCACCACTACTCCCCCTCCCTCCATATTCCCAGTCATTCCCAGCTTCCTCACACCCCATTCCCCCAATCATTCCTCAGAGAGTAAGGGCTTTTAAGGTGAGTCAATTTAATTTGGGATATCCAGCTGAGGTAGAAGGGAAGGTCAAAGTCCCTCCCCTCAGTATCAAGGCTGAGTAAGGTTTGCCTCTGTAGGAAATGGGCTCCCAGAAGCCAGTTCAGGCACCAAGAAGATGATTTTTACAATGGAGAACCAAATGATCTCATTGTCTTAACAGCACCCTGTTTGGCTACAGAAAAACAGCACTTTCTATTTAACACTTACAAAAACCACACTGCACTTTGTTTCGAGGATTACATTTTCAGTCTTTGAATATACTATGCATATTCTCATATTCTACACATGTACTATAGTAATTGTCATCTATGTATAATATCAAAGTTTATAGCATTTTACACATGATGAAGATAATGTTTAGTATTCTGTTTTAGCAGTGTAAACTAAAAGAGAAGCTTCTTAACAATGTGAAATTTAGTTTGAAGGATGGTAAAAACCCCAATATCTTCTTTGTTTATGACTAGTTTGGCCTTCCAAAAATCCAGCTGTGTTCCCATAGAAACCTCAGTAGCCCAGATATGATGTCATCACCCAACAAAAGCTAGAATTCAACCACTCTATTAAAAATTGTTAACCCAAGTAAACATTGAATCATCTAATTATTGGGTACGGATAACATTTTCTCAAGTACATTACTATAAGGACTTTAAAAAAATCCATTAAATATGATTGGTCAATAATTAAATACCAACGCAGAGTAAGGCATTGGCTGAAATGGTAAAAATTAACTCTTTGAAAAATATAGCAAAGAACTTCTGAAAATATAACAGTGAAGAATTATCTTAATGATGTTTTGAAAATCTATGCACAATGCTTACTAAATAAATCCCAAGTACTCCATCTTAGTAACAGAGGGGATTTTATACCTATAATGTTTAAATGGTAGAAATAAAACGATATGCTATAAAACAGCTTTTATTTTTTCTCTCTCCAACTCTCTAAAGCTTATTCATTTTCTTTTATGTTTAAATGACATTCAGTCCTCACAACTTAGATAATAGAAAAGGCATGATTTCACTTATTACTACCAAAGATTCTTTTTGACAATCTAGTTTATTGTAATAATTGATATCTTCAGGCTTTGATGGAGGTTAAAGCTTTTGTGTTTCCTTGTAGGGCACCTGATGAAGACAGGGGTATGATGGGGCAGCACCTTAACAGTGTTTTCTGTAGACAGCACATCTTACCAAGCTATCACTCTTGCTTGTGATGGGAATGTGAAGGGAAAACAGTCAGAAGGATGCCTGAGGCCTCATTTGACTGGCATTGGCTGGTTCTGATTCTCTAGAGCATTACCTGGGGTCAATGCTGATCTTGTCCTTCCACTTACACAAGGGAAACTCTTCATCACACCGATGGAGCATCTCCAGCTAATTGCTTGTCCCTGCGTCACCCAGCACATCTGGACAGAGTTCTAATTGTTTTTTTACTAACATTTCAGTCCTCTAGGAAGACATAAGTAAATCCCAGTCTTCAGTCTGGAAATATGACTTCACAGTGAAAAGAACTTGCTACTCCAGCAGACGACCAGAATTCCATTTCCAGCTCCCATCCATACAGCTCACAACTGTCTATAACTCTGGCTCCAGTGTATCTAATACTGCCTTCTGACCTTTGTAGGTACTCACTCAAGTGTACCTTCACACACACGCACACACACACACACACACACACACACACACACACACACACACACACAAACACACCTAAATTAGGAAGGAAGCTCCAGCCTTGATTTCTCATTCTCTGTCCGTATATAGTCCTCAGAGTTCCGATGCTTTGATTCACCATGAGTGGGAGGGCAGTGCTTTTGTTGTCCTCCTCTTCACAGACAGCCACAGATTTTTACCCATTGATGCCTCACACACTGGGTCTAACAGGACCCACGGATGAACATCAAGCTCCCTGAGCCTCTCTTACTAGTTTAAGAGAACAATCTGGAAGCTGAGGGAGGTCTGAAGTGTAACAGTATTCAGGCAAGAGTTCTCTCTAGTGTTCAGCCTTCAATGGCTGACTCACTTCTACCCTATCAATCTCCCAATAAGAGACTGAGAGGGGGAAAATGTTACACAACAACTCATTTTTTTAAGCCCTACCACTGGCTGTGTCTTAGTTGAGCATTCTGTATTATTGATACTTGTTTTCTTGGGATATTAATAAAATAAAAACTTACCATTTCAAAAATCCAGATATAGCAGTTATTAGTATCTACCTCATTGGAAAACAGATTGTATTCTGATAATAAATTAGCCTCCTTATTTAATAGAAAAATGAAAATTATGTGTAATAAAAATCTTCTATATTTGAACTTTGCCTTTTTATTAGGGTACTTAGATTCTCATCAAAATGTAAAGTTAACTGTGCATATGTAAGCAAAGAGATGCCCTGCTCCAGTGCATGTCCCCACATCTTGCAGTACAGAAGCATCACAAATTGGATTTATCAACAAAGAAAGTATAACAGGGTTTGAAAGGGACAGGAGCAAGGGTATAGATGTAGAAGTTATGAGGAGGAGTGGAAGGAACGTGATAGAAATACATTGTAGGTATATTTAAAAGTCTCAAGAAAAGTAATTAAAATATTGCATTAAGACATAGATAAATGACAATTAAACTATATAATGTAGCAACCAATATAAAAAAGCAGTGTCACATATGACTAACCAGATAAATTTTTATCTTGTGTGTGAATGGCTTAAACAGATACCCGGCTAGCATCTTGCTGTAGTGTATACTTGATTTTAATTTGCTTCAAAATGTCCTGTGGTAACCCTGATTAAAGCTCCTTTGATGTGGAATGTGGTGACATGTGCTTGTAATCTAAGCTTTCAGGGGGCTGAGGCAGGAGGTCAAGGGCAGCCTGGACTGCACAGCAAGGTACCATCTCCAAGACACAACGGCAATGATAACTGCCCTTTGGAGGATGAATCTGTAGTTACTGTTCTATCCGGAGTCTCAAGTGCATCAAGGGCAAGTGCTGATTTATTTAAGCCAATTAATGAAATTCTTGCTTAACTCTGTGGTAAGGACATAAGGCAAAAAAAAAAATATATAGGGCCAATAACGTTGAAGAGTACACTTACTAGTGATTTAGAGGAAGATGCGCTTCCCGTCTTTCAAGAGAGCAATTCAGAAGGGCGATCTCTTTTTGTGATGAACAAAAATGGAGAGAAAACAGAGCTGTGAATTTTTGTATTTTGGCAAGTGTGCAGAAATCCCAGAAGCCAGCTTAGAATTATAATCATATTGTAAGAAACAGAAAGGAGACAAAAAGAAACAAGAATTTTTGTGGTATCTTGTCTGTGCTGCAGGAGTAAATTGGTGTCTGCCCCTTCTTTGGAATAATCTCCAGTTATCTGAGCCATAAATCCTATGTAATGGCAAGGGTTTAGTGCATTTTAGTTGGTGTTATTGTTGGCAGATAAAGGCATCTGGAATGATGCAGAACATTATCTCTGTGTTGCTAGAAATCTGACTATAGAGAATTTAATTGGGTGCTCATTGTCACCACCAAGGGACCTGGGCTATCTTAATGAAGGTGGGTGCTATATTTGCATCATCAATTATTTTCCATACAGTTGAGCTGTAAATAGTTGAGCAATTACTGCCCTTGCTCTCTTTTCTTTCACATCTATGACTTAGAGTTCCCTGGTGGATAAGCTTGTGACATGATCACCCATGATTCAAAGCTAACTTCGCTACTCACCTTTGGACAGATGTGCTGGTTCTTCTCTCTGCTTACACCACCCTCAGGCATAGAATCTTCTCTATCAGGTTTTTACTTCTTTGAGATTGCATCATCAAGGTATGACCTGAACCCTGAGGATAATCAAGCAGAGAGAATGCATTCTGAGACTACATACAAATATCCCTCCAGAAACTTCTCAGAGCAAAGAGTTTAATTCATCTTAACATAACACCAATAACCATATATGAACTATTTTTTTCAATATTTTTCTAAAAATTTATTTCTTCCTATAAAAACAATGAAAAACAATTCAGTACATAAAAATTAAAGGGTTTTGTAGGATTAGAAATCACTCTGGTAAGCCTTTTTTTAAGGGAGAGATTAGCATTTGTTTATTCACAGAGTACAGTCTAAAGCCAATATTTGCTATTTGAAGCCTTATAATATAGGAGATAATTTAAATTCTGAAGTGAGGAAACAAGAAAAATAATATATAGAAGGAGAAGATTCAATAAAGGAAAAATTATTACAAACTACTGATGCCCAGAATTAGTTAGGATTCTTTGAAGAACCAAATAGAATAATATCACTTTTATAAAGCACCATTATCAATTACCACTTTTCCATATGATGAAGACTTTTCTTCCAGGAAGACAGTCACAAATCTTTGCTCCCAAATGACTCCTTGAAATTTGCCCAGTTATTTTGTATACTTAATTTCAAGGACAAAGGCCAATGTTAACATTAAGTATAATTAGTTATATACTGATATTACTTTTAATTAACATGGCCCTTCTCTAATTCAGTGGCGAGCACCTTGAAAGTCTCACAAAAAGATTGTACAAAAATGTCTAGTTAGCCTGGCAAACAAACAAACAGAAATTCTAACCTTCCTACACAACACAGATGTAGCAGGCTTTTTCTTTTGGGCCACAAACCAGCTTTCACATCGTGACTCAGAGACTTCTTATTAGTTATGACTACTCAGCCTAGCATAGGTACACTTCCATCTAGCTCTTTTCACTTAAATTAACCTGTTTCTATTTATCCATCCTTTGCCTCTGGGCATTTTATCTTTTATACCTCTGTACTTTCATTGCTTCTTGTGTCTGTCTGGCAGCTGTCTAGTTTCTAGCCTCATGTGTCTCTCTTTTTGTCTGCTTCTTCTCCCTCCTCTTTCTCCTCCTCCTCTTCTTCTCCTTCCTCTTTCTCCTCCTCCTCTTCTTCTCCTTCTTCTTTCTCCTCCTCCTCTTCTTTTCCCATTCCTAGATTTCTCCTCATACTTACTCTCTTTGCCCGACATCCCTGCCTATTCCATCCCTTTTCTGCCTATCTATTGGCTACTCAGCATTTCATTAGACTAATCTTGTGCCATAGGCAGGCAAGATGAAACAGATGCAAAACATCTTTACATAATTAAATAGGCATCCCTTGCATTATTAAACAAATGCAGCACAAACAAATGTAACACACCTTTAAGGAATAACACACCTTAAAGCAATATTTCGCAACACACAAATGACTTGTTTTCTACCAAGCAGGACTGCATATGGATAAAAATAAAACCTTGGCAGAAAAGAAATCTATACTACCACTTGTATGAATGGACCCTCCCAAATCTGTAAGTGTACTTGCAAATTATCAAAATGAAAACAATTTGTTCCCTGATAGAAAAATTAAATACATACCAATGGGTTTTTGAATTGACATTCTTTTGCTAAATACATGCAGACATGTTCATATATATAGGAAAAGCATGTCAGCATTACATACCATATAAAACCACACAGACACAGAAGCTTCCCTGAGCCATTGTCAAAGTGAGATCTGGGAAAGAACACACATGGATACCTCATGTGTGTTCATGGTACCATCTGTCGTTTAAATGAGCTCGTGATTTCTAGTCTATGAGTTGTGAGAATTGCTCTCAGTCAACAGGATGACTCAGTAGGTGCAGGTGCCTAGTGTCATGAGTAAGGACTTCAGTCAGATCTCATGATCCACATGATGGAAGAAGAGAAATGATTCCTGCAGGTTGTTCTCTGCCTCCTAAACCCATGCTCTGGCAGCAGTTTTAAAATGAAAATATGCAATGAAATGAACCTGCCATAGAGAATTTTATTTGTGTGTGTGTGTTTTCACACGCATTGAGGCTCAAATTTTTGCATATAATGAGATGCACCTACACGCAACCTTTAATTTTCAGTTTAACAAATAGGTACTAAGACATCTTAGCAGAGTTGTTGGAGATCTAATTAGCGTTACAGCTAAAACCACAAATTTCTAATAGGCTATCAACCCACAATGCTTCTTCACTGGAGTCAATTTCAGTTAGGTAGTATCTGAAAAAAAAAAAAAAGATATACCAGCTGAATGAACTGAAGCATAGCATTTGGGACAACATCTTACTCAGAGTTATTCAATAAAGGAATTATACACTATCATTTATGTTGGTGGTAGTGAATACTTATTTCAGCAAAGCAATTTATTCTGTTTTACAAGGCAGTCTAATATTCTTAGACTATAGGTATCTGTACTTCTGAATCAGAAAGTTTTTTCTTTCTTTTTTTTTTACTGTCAAAGGAGGCCAAGAATTGAAGCATTTATCATAAAAGTTTTCTATGGCATTTATCTCTTCTGTGGTCAATTATACAAAATGCTAGGTCTAAATATTTTTGCAAACAACTGGCAAGAGTTGCTTGAAATCCACAGCTAATATCTAGTTCTTTTTGCATCACATGTATAGTGTCTACTTTTGCGGGAGTAGATTGCTACTTGATCAGGGACTTGCTTGGTACTGAAACTTCACTGACATAAAGACTGTTGCAACTCAAAGAATGAAGACAAATGTATAGGGAAATTGCATTAGCAGTCAGGCCAAAGACCACTGCCCCAAAGGCTTTCTTGACATGTCTGGCACTAGACAAATGGTCAACTAGGCATATAAAGTCTTGATTCTTGTAATCTTACATTACCTGTTTGTACTTTCATTTAGTTTCATCATTTATAAGTGCATCTAAACTGTATTATGTGCCAATCTCATACTATACCCATGCTATTGTGACCTTTCTACAGTCTCTTCAGCTCTAATAGCTGTCTTCACTTACATATGTAAGTGCAATGTGTATATATAATGATACATAAGATATACATACACACACATAGGTAAAGATTATAGAGAACTATATTTCGCCTGGGACATTTAAGAATAAGCAATGTTTGGTTTTGCCTTCTAGATTCTAAGTTTAATACCCTGGAGCAGGAGTTATGGGCATTTGTGAGGCACCTGAAATGGGTGCTAGAAACTGAACTCAGGTCCTTTGCAAGAATAATTCAATCTCTTAACTCTTCAGCAATGTCTCCAGCTTATAGCTATCTTCATTTTAATATCTGTCTGCCAACCCAGAAAATGGTAAATGTTTAAAAATAGGAAAAATAAGTTTTATAAAGAGCCATATATTATTTCGTATTATATATGTTACTATTATTATAAGTTTATCAATGCTAAATATATTTTAGTAGCAGTGGTTAATTCCTAAAATTCTTTTTATTTTTAATCTTAGGAAATTTACATCCCTATTACAGTACTGTATAATGATAGAATTGCATGTATTTTTGTGTATATGTATGAGAATGAGGACTGAACTCAGGGCTACATGCATGCTAGGCAAGTACTTTCCTACTGAGATAAAACATAAGTTCAAATGTATAACTTTAAGGAAAGGAATTTAGAGAATTTTCCACTTAGAAAATACAACACTGTGCTAATTCTCGTTGATGAAAATCTCTGATGGTATCATAGCCTTTAATAAATTAGTTTTAAGTGTTGTAATTGAACTTAGTGTAATTTTATATAGCAGGTATTTTTTGTGGGTATTTTGCCTCAGTGTACAGCTTTGAAAAGATCTGACTGTCTTGATAGGATTTGCAGACGCACAGCACTGCTGTTTCCTGCCCCTGACAGTTAAGCCTGCTCAGGCATGCAGCTCACCAGTCAGAGGCCAACGTGTTTGTTCAACGACGCTCTTATTTCACATGCAGAGGAAATGTAGCAAAGAGGCAGAATCTTAAACGGATCATTCATAAGAGTGATTCCTTGCTGGCCTCCCTTCACTCCAGGGCAGCTTTTGAGCTTGCCTCAAAAGTTTTTTGTTAAAATCTCAGCAACATAACAATATCAATAAAAATCCATTTCTGTTCAATGCAGTAGGTCAGATAGCCTTCAAATGTTAGTCAGATTCAGTATTAACCATTACATGTGGACTTTGACATATTAAAGCTACATCTTGGAAATGTATGACATACATAGACAATCCCTGGAAAGGAATTACAGTCACAGAGGGAGCTCTGGCAATCCACATGGGTTAGCATGTTAGGATATTAGTGTCTTTGCTCATAAAATTGAAAGTATACGTCATGTGGATTTTAAGCTTCTTGGATATGCAGGACTTCAAGGCTCTCTGCTGGCTGAAGAGGCAGAGAAAAATGGAGAGGGCAGGAGCAGAAGAGAATGAAGAACTGAATTTCCTCTGGAATATTTCAGAGTAGGCAAAGTTAAATTTGGTTTTACCCACTAGTTTTCTAAGTTTGCCTAAGAAAAAAAAAAGGATTCATATATATATATATATATAAAATAACAAATAATATAATAATATCATTATATTTTATTGATAATAAAATATACCTGAGGATTTTTCTAGCTCCATCGTCCTTCAAAAGTATGCTTTGTTTGGAATTTTTTTTTTAATATTCTGAACTACCAAATAATAGGAAATAAAATACTGCTCACATAACATATTTTTAGAAACTTGTAACTTATTGACTTGTATGAAGACATTAATATTTTACTGAAATTTTGTTTAATATTTACAGTAACCCTGTAGGGTTATATTATTCTTATGATTAAATAAATATAAGAGGTAGAATTTGATTATAGGTTGACCTGCTTTGAACTCTTACTTGAGATGTTGAACTCTTCCTTACTAATGATGAATCTACATATAGGCAGTTGTTACTTATTTTGGTCTTCTGGGAGACCCACCACCCAGCTCCCAAATAAGTCACACAGGGAGGCTTAATTATAAATGATTGATCTAATCTTGGCTTGTTTCTTGCCAGCTTTTCTTAAAATTATTCCATCCATCTTTTGCCTTTGTGCTTTTTCTTTCTGTACTTCTGTATATCTTACTTTCACTCTCATTCTGTGGCTTGCTTGGTTCTGGGTGGCTGGCCCCTAGCATGTTCTTCTCCTTGTTCTCTAGCTCTTTCTACTTTTCCTTCCAGGTCTGTCCTATATATCATCTCTGCCTGCCAGCCCTGAGTATCCTTTCTTCTACCTTGGTATTGGCTGTTCAGCTCATTATTAGACCTTCAGGTATTTTAGACAGGCAAAGTAACACAGCTTCACAGAGTTAAAAATGCAACATAAAGGAATGCAACACATCTTTGCATCATTAAACAAATGTTTTAGAGCATAAACAAATGTAACACACCTTAAGATAATATTCTACAACACAAGACAATAAACTAGTTGTCTCCAGGAATGAATAAATGAAATGTATTCTTTGGGAAGTTGTGCCAATGTTTACAATGAAGTTCATTTGTATGTATATGTGTGTGTGGTCAGATATCAATGTTAATTGTCTTCCTCTATATCTTTCCACCTCATTTTATTATTTATTTATTTATTTATTTATTTATTTATTTATTTATTTATTCTTTTGAGATAGAACCTCTCACTCAACCAGGAGCTCATGGATTTGGCTAGACTGACTGATCAGCAAGCTCCATGGATCTTCATGTTTATTTCACTTCCTCCCAGCACTGTGGTTCTATACATGTGAACATTGTTGCATTGGCTTTTGCACTGATGCTGGGTATCTGATTTGGGGCCCTTTGCTTGCATAACAAGCTTTCTATTGACTGAGACATCTTCCCAGCACTGTCCTCTCTCCCCAGCATGAAGTTCTATGGTATTTTATTAGGTCTAATATTATGGAGACCAGAAGACTGAAAATCTTTGTACATTATACTTAACAATTTACACAAATTGTTTCCTGCTAAACTCTAAGAAATAAAATAAAATATTAATAATGTGAGAAGATAGCTCATAGGTCGAGAGAAATTATTTTGAAAGGACACATTTAATATAGAGCTATATAGTGAATATGCAAATCGCATTTACTACTTGACTGTAAGATAGCAGCGTAACTGGACTGGAAGTCTTGACAGAGGCAGGCTCCTTGCAAGTGTATAGATGTTTTATATCATATGCCACAAAAAAGGAAATTAAATCTAAAGATAAGACTCACTCCCCTTTTTATCTAAGAAGAACACAGGAAAGGATGTACAGGCTGTCGGGAGCAGCAGCAAAGCTCAGGTGTTGCTATGGTGTGAAAACCAATGTCAATGCTGTGAAAGTCTGTGTGTCTGTTTCTTATACAACTAAAACATATTCTTTCCACTCAAACTTTGAAATTTATCCAAAAGAGTTTAAGTCAGAGCTACACAAAACCTGCCCATAATTGTTTAGAGTACTTTTATTCACAATTTAAAAAAATCAGAATGGAAAGCAAGATGCTCTTTATTTGTGAACAAATAGTTAAATGGTGTATTTTTTCACTGTATAAATAAAAGTTTATTGTGTGCAATCAAAAGAGAATTTGTCACAATTAACTCACTATATACGTTAAAATGTAACTGCCAGAAAAGTAACTGAAATGATTCTTAATGATATTCTGCTATACTCATGGATTTTTGTCTATCACAATTGTCAATAGAGAGGTTTCACCCAGTAACTGATGGAAACAGATGCAGAGACCCACAACCAAACATCAGGCCAAGCTCATGAACTGTGTGTTTACAAACAAGAGAATATCATTCATTATAAAAATAAATGATCTGTCAAGCCATGAAGAAACATAGGGGCAACTTGTACGCACACTGCTGAGTAATATAAGTCAATGTGAACAGCTTGCGTAGTGATAGACTCCTGCTGTATGGCATTCTAGAAACAGAGAAAGTGGAAAGTCAATGTGTACTAGGAAGTAGGAGTTGGCAGGGGATATATAGGCAGAACACAGAGAATTTCTAGGTCTTCTTTTCCAGAAGGCTTAACCATTTTAAATTAGTGCCATCAAATTACAAATCCATTAATAGATAATCAGTTGATGAGGCCAGAACCTCCATTGTCTAACACTGAAAGACAAGCCTTCAACACATGAGTTCCCATGGGATATTTCATGCATAAACCATAAAATAATTATCTTCAATAATATTATCTACAATAATAATAATTGTAGGAATGTCATATGCTTTTTTCAACTTGATTTTATTTCCTGTTCCTAGTTTCTTATAGTTCTTTGTGTTTGTCTTGAGTTTCAACTAAAGCTATTTCTGCATCTACAGAAAACAATCATGTATTTGCTTTTTCACTTTTTTTTTTTACTGATATCAGTCAGCATTGGAATACTCAATTTGAATTTTTATGTCCCACTCCTCATTGGACAAGATATATTATCCTTTTAAAAATATGTTAAAATAGACTCATATTTGTTGATGTTTTTACTTCTATATCTATGAGGGAATTGGATAGGTAGTTTTGTTTCTTGCACTGGCTTGTCTGTTTGGGGTTTCCCAAAGCATAGCAGAGGACCTCTTTGTTCTTGTGTATTCTCTGAGTGTCACCATGGAACTAACACTCTCTCTTGTACTCTCCAGCAGAATTCACTTGGGAGAGCCACCTGAGGCTGAAGTTTTGTTTTTTTTTTTTTTTTTTTTTTTTTTTTTACTGGAAGAGTATTCATGACAAATCAAATTTCTTTAGTAGCAGTGGACAATTTATGTTCTTTGTTGAATGAATTTTAACAGCTTGAGTCTATGTTAGTTTGCTAAAGACACTGTAACAAAATGCCATAACTCAGTGGATTAAACTGCAGAAATCAATTTCTTCCCAATTTCAAGTCTCGAGGTCTAAGGTTAAGATGTGGGTTAGGCTATCTCTTCTGAAATATCTCTCGTTATTATTTTTGTAGTTATCTTCATCCCTTCTCAGATATTCATCCTTCAGTTTTTTATTTTGTATCCCAGTATTTTTTCTTTATAAGCATACTGTATATATTGAGTTAACATACACTTACATGGCTTGATGTTATTTTCCCTCCGCTCTCCTCTTCTCCTCTCTTCTCTCCCATATCTGCTCTACTGTTGACTTTCATACCGTTGCACATTTTTATGATGTGATTTACCATCATCCTTCAGCTTCTAGATAATGCCTCCCTTCAGCATTTCCATAGGCCCCATCTAGGGATAATTTCTTTAGTGTCTTCATGTCTTGTGAAACTTTCTTCCTTCATTTGTGAGCAATAGGCTTCTTGGTATGGAATTTGACTTACATTTTTCTTTAGAGACTTTGATTTTGCTGCTCCATTCCTTCCTAGCCTTTAAGGTTTCTAAGGGAAGTCTACTGTCAGTCTATTTCTGATTTCTTTGGTTTGTTTAAAGAACTTTTTCTGTCTTGTACTGTTGACAATTTGACATAATAGGCCTCAGAGAAAATCTTTTATCTTTACCTCAGGTAATTTGAATTTCCTTGAACCTGGATATCTTTCCCAAGACTTGGAGCATTTTCATCAATTACTTAATTGGATAGACCTTCCATGACTTCGTTCATCTCTTTCCTTCCATGAAAAGAAAGGCTGCCTGGTTAATTAGCTCCTATGGGCTCAAAGGGTTGTTTTTTTTCACTCTTCAATTCTTTTATTTCTTTTTACAATATGACTAAGTTATTTCAAAGGAAAATTGTTTCCAATCTTAGAAGTCCTTCTTCTTCTTGTTGCCATTTCTGCTGTTGAAACCTCAAAAGTTTCAGTTATAAAATTGTTTTTTAACTACTTCTTTTTCTAACACTCTCTATTTTCTGGCTGAATTTTTCACTGATACCATGCATTGCTTTCATAATTTCATTAAACTTTATATTTTCTACTTTCTCATTGAGTTTTCTGAAAACCATTCTTTTCTATTATTTGCTGGGTAAAGTTTCCTTTACTTTGAGATACATTGCTTGGGAGTTACTGTGTTTCATTTAGGGTATCATGCTTCCTAGTTTTAAAATGTTTCTTGTACCCCTGTACCGTATTTGTACATGTTGTGGGCATGTTGTGTTGCCACTGTCCATGCTTCATGGTGTCTACACATCATTTGTGCATATAATGGGTGTTTTACCACTGTGGATGTTACAGGGTTTCTGCACTGTAGTTATGTATCTGGTAAGTTGTTTGCCACTTGAATTTTACAGTGTATCTATATTGTATTTGTATATCTGATGGATAGATTGCCACTATGCTGTGGGTATATGTTCTGGTATGTTGTAAATATTTGTCACTCCTACTGGTATAATAGAAAGCTGATTGGCCAGAGGAAGACAGGAAGTGTAGGTGGGGCTACCAGACAAGGAAAACTCTGGGAACAGGAAGAGCAGAGCAGAGAAGCCACAGAGATATCAGTAGAGATTCCAGAAGGATGCCAGTAAGATGTGGAGGAAAGAAGTTGAAATGCTACTGAGAAAATGTACCAAGCCACGTGGTTGAACAAGATAAGAATCATGTGTCAGTTTAAGAACCAGAGCTAGCTAGCAATATGCCAGAGCCATAGGCTGATGAGTATAAAATTAATAATTCTTTTCTTTTCTTTTTTTAAACTTTATTTATTTATTTATTTGCCTTGGTGTTTGCCTGGAACTGGAACTACAGACAGTTGTTAGCTGCCATATGGGTGCTGGGAATCGAACCCGGGTCCTCTGGAAGAGCAGACGGTGCTCTTAACCGCTGAGCCATCTCTCCAGCCCCGAGTATAAAATTAATACAAATGTTTGTGTGTTTCTGTGGGACAGCACGTCAGAACTTCAAGGCTAGACCAGAAAGGCTGGGTCAGAAGCATAATATTACATCATTATGAATGTCATATCACAGGGTGTCTACACTGTATTTGGATAACTCTTAGGTCAGTTGCCACTACAAATTTTATAAGGTATGTAAACTATATTGCTACTGTGAGTTTTACAGGATATCTACAATATATTTGTGTGGATGTGGGTAGATTGCCACTATGAATTTTATAGGCTATTAAACTGCATTTGTATAGTGGGTGGGTCATGCACTGCTGGGAATTTTACAGGATATCTCTCATCATAAAAGACTTTCTAGAGTGCTCTAGAGTATTAGTTAGTTGTTCTTTGCACATTGATTTTAGGTGGAAACTTTAGTGTAGTGATTTATATAGTCATTTTAGCTATGATCAACATTAGCAGTGTCTGTAGCATACCAGTAACCCAGGCAGCAAGAGCTGTATTAAAATTGGGATGATGTGCCTTCCTTACACAGGATTTTTGGCTCCTCTAACATGGTGTGTTCCGTGTTCTACAATACCTGTTACATCTCTGCTACATTCCTTAATCACTCCCGTAAAGTATAGATGTTGTTTTTTTTCCTATTTAGATTCTTTCTTCTAGAGAGATACTCATGGGCAACTCTAGGCAGCCATCTTGCTAATATTCCTTATTTCTTCCTGGTAGTGGCAATTTGCATTTCCACTTTACTCTTTTTTCTAGCGTAATTTCCTGTTTATCACTTACATTGTGTTTTTAAGAGGTAGTTTGTAGCAAAATTCACTTTCCCTATTTTTTTACATATTCAATTTGATAGATTTCCTGATTACAAATTGTTCTCGCTACATTTTCTTTGCTGCAATGTTAAATTATTGAATTGAGATCTTTTCCAACATAAACATTACTATCATGATAACTCTCTACACACTGTTTTAGCTACATCTAGTGTTATAATGATTTTTGACTCCTAAAAGATAATTTTATTATCTTTCCCCAAGCTCCACTCAGTCCTCTGTGATGTCAGCCATGATGGTAATAGTTACATTGTGAAAGCTAGAAAATACCACAAATCATGATATTTTATACTGAAAGTTAATTACTGAGTGTTTACTGCCACCAACTTGATGTCCATCTATCTTCCTTTAGCCTACGTTATGTATCTCTATCTTTCTCTTAGGCTTAGAAAATTTCATTGTTGACCATTTCCCTCAACTACCTTGTGACTTAACTTGTATCTTAAGGGTGATGCTTTCTTTAATCCTCTAGAAACTTGAGGATTTAGCTTCACAAGTGAGATAAAGAGAAGGATCCAGACTGAACTTTATACATTCCCTCATGCCTTCCACTCTAGAGTCTATGATTCTTTCTAGACTAATAGAAATTTGATTGAGCATTCTTGCTCACAGCATGGGAGTATCTAGAGAGTTTTGTGAAAAGTCTGAAAGTATGTGAAAGATATGTTTTTGTAGTTTTGGTTTCCAACTGCCACATAATATGACAACACTATCATATTAATATGTATTCTATCTTTAATAAGCTCATATATTTGAGTAAAATTGCTCTCCCCTTCTTACATGGTTTTAAGAACCTCACATCCTTTTTGAGTAATTAAGGGCTAATGTGCCTTCTCTCCTTGACTCGTTCTGTCTTATTTCTTGGGCTGGTTTCACTGTGACTCATCTATGTTATGGAATCAGAAAATATTTTGATCTTGCAGATTTTCCTCTGACTATGTGTGTTTCATTTAAGAATGGAAATGACAGTATTTTTAGCTCTACATCCCAAGCAGAACGGAAATCAGGATACTTTTGATATGCAAGACTCTTTTATCTCTATAAGTCCTCAGTACGTCTTTGCTAAAAGTTACCAATATAAAATTCTAGCTCTTATACAACTCTGTGTTATAGTTTATTATGTTTTGGTTCTTATCAAGAAACAATACTAATATTATTCTCAAATAAAAATGATAGTCATTTGTTAAATATTTTTTTAACATCCTTTTCTTCTAGAAAGGTAAAATCTAGATAAATTGAGGATTCTTTTCTCTCACTCCCGATATGTTAGAGATCAGCAATACAGATATTTATTGATGACTGAAGTGATAAGTCATCACTTCATTAATCATTGGTATTAATGAAGAAACAAAGCAAAGCAAGATTGGACAGTGGTGACCTTGTCCTCTAAGGCACAGAAACCTGTATGATTTGGTGGCAATCAGGACTGGTGAAGTTCCCACTGTTTTATCATATACAGTTGAGCTGAGGCCATGCATGTATTGAGCTATGCTGAGCACTGGCATTCATGTCTAGAAAGCATCCCACAAATTATTTCTAACCTGACACCTTCCCTCTCCAGCATTTATTATTGCCATAACCCCTGGTTACAAATTACAGGTCCTGACTGATGGGTACATTGGGCTTTGTTGACACCATCATTTCATGCATGGATTTTATTTTTATTTTTTGTAGCTTGCTGTGACAAGTTAGATCCCATCTGTCTGTTCACTAATGAGCAAAATGACCAACGTAACATAGGAAACATTGTTCAGATATCCAAGATTGTTTTCTACCATTTGGTTTTACTAATATGTTGGCATTTACAGCTGATAAATAAATGAAAGATGGTTAGGACCTTGAAATTGACATGATCTTTATGAGAAGCATAAGATGAGAGCAATATTTTTAAATGCTTAAATGACATTTGTTTGCTTCACATTTGCTAGGCATTTTATATTTAATTCACTTTTCTCTCTCCAAAAGGTTGCAATGCCATGGAACAAATTAGCTGTCATATTTTATATTAGTGGGAAGTAAAATATCTGTCTATCTCTTTGGAGCTGGAAGATGTCTCGCAGGAAGATGTTGATATGTAATTTGTTATTGTTGTTTCTTGACCTTATATTTTTTAATCAAGAAAAGTGTATCTGTTCTCCAGTGGGCAGTTTTCATTGGTGGGTAATGAGAGGTAGTGGTATGTAATAGAAGTAGGGTTATATAAATTGTGACTTTAATTATCCATATTGGGATGCAGAATATTTTGCTGTCTGAGACTGCCCATTATTTTTTTATGTTGCTGCATTTGTAGTTGGGAGATTTATTTATGATTAAGATAAATTGGGAATTTGACCAAATTTCTTAATTTGACTTAAAACATGGGAGCTACACACTGAACGTATTTTATGCGCATTTGCTTCCATATATTTTTGTTTCTTCACAGTTTTCACAAAATATTGCAAATAAGAGATTGAACATAAAATATGTGCTCAATAAGTGCACATTCAATTGATAAAATCGGTAGCTGTTAGACCCTCCCGTAATAATGGAACCTGGACATGAGTTTCTCTTTCAACCTTCTACCTTTACAAAGTCCTCTTAATTTTGACTAAAAAGTATGTATCAGCTAAAATATTATGCGGGCATATAAATACCCTCATCATTTCTGTGATTAATATTCTTTTGTTTTAAAAAGAAAAATTTCAGCTCTTCTAATTTCTGAGCAAACAACACAACTGTAAAGGCTGTTGCCAAGCAACCTGCATTCACAGCGCAGATGAACTAAATTGTTTATATTCATATGTAGATAAAATTGACCCACTCTTTTTCATAAAATGCATCTATGGGGTCTGAAATATTTCGCTTAAGATGTTAGGGTGCAATCTGTGCCACTAGTATTCTGTAAAGTGTGCTGAGATGTACCTACTGTGCATACTTATGCCACAGAATTTGTTAGGTCACACTTGAATTATATGGTTTAGCATACACTTGTCTATTAGGCTTCTTTGGAGACAGGTATTGTCATCCACTTATTTTGAAGAGGGCCCTGTTGATACTTAACCTAGCACTCCACACTTATTTGATGACTTCATAATTTCTAAAAAAAAAAAAAAACAAAACAAAACAAAAAAAAAACAAAAGCAAAAACAAAAAAAACCCCTATATTCTTACTGAAACTTTAAAAGAAAAAAAAAAAAGAATGAAACTGTTAGGTTAAGTTACAATAAACTGAAACTGTAGAGTTTCATCTAAAAGTGATTAGAATTATAGCATTTTAGAATAAGAGGAAAGTTTAGAGCTGACTTAGTTCAGAGATTCTCACCTCTCGTCATTTGAACAACTCAGCCTCCTAGAGTAAGGCTTTGAACAAGGCATTTAAAAGTTCTGCTGATTCAATGAGTTTATGGGACAAGAATTAGCTCAGCCAGCTCAGGAGTCACCTGCCCATCGCAGATGCCTGACTTCAGTGTGCCCATCTCATGACCTGTGTAGACAGTAATATTTACTTGTGAGAATGACTGCTGTGGTGGTTAAATGGTCTGACATGTTCAGAGCACTAGTACTGTGCTTAAGGGAAGACCGTCAGTAACCATTCCTGCCCTGAGCTAACCATTTCTCTCAGTGCATACACAGTGTCAATAGAGATTTGTTTCATTGACATCCAGATTTTTTATAGCATGAATAAATAGGCTTATAGGAAAGGATTGGCTGTTCATGGTTAAGAGTGCCTGTTATTCTTCAAAAAGACCTGAGATTGATTCCCAGTATTCACATTGAGTGGATCATAATATCCTGTAGCTTCAGCTCCAGAGGATTCTATGGCTCCAAAAGAAATGTGCCCTCAGAGCAAAGTGTTGCCTGGCAGGAAGGGAGCTGGTACAACACCTCTTCCCCTCATTCTGTAATTTTCTTCTGGCAATCATATTAACTAAGACCAGGAGTGAGAATGCTTTTGTCAGAGGATCACAGGTCAATCTAGTGGAGCCAAAGTCAAGGTGAAGAAGGATGGGGAAGAATTTGGGAGGAAATATCCAGGCAGTCATCAAGTTTGTTCTTTATGAGGGTTACTTCATACACAGCTGTCTTCAGTACTTATGTTCCTTTGACACTAATTTACTTGAACATAAATCACCCCAAATTACTGATATTCTTCACAGTGTGGTCTTTCTTATAAGGCTTTGTGTGCATACCTACTAACTCTGCTCTGAAATAAATCTTTCTAGGTAGTGGAAACTGAACTTGATTATAGATAGAAGGGCACCAATCATATTAGCCCATGGGCCCTGTAGTGGAAGAGATTCAGGAGAGAGCTCAAACTTTGACATCTACAAGCTCAGGATGTCTAATAGCCTAAACCCACCCCTGTCTGAGCAGCTGCAGCCCACTTTTCCTGAGCCTTCTGTTCACCTCTTTGTTTTATAATGTATCCATCCAAGAAAAGCAAAGAACACCTGCTCCTCATTTCAAGATTGAGATGTTGGGAACAAAAAAGAAGGATTATTCTTATGCAACAAAGATTCTATTTAAATACAAAGGGGAACTTTCAAAGATGCTGATCTTTATCACACTTGAAACACGTGCTTCACATTTGGCTTACTTCACTGACTGTCTTCAGCGTCACCTGGGGACCCAAAGGTAAGGTAAGCAGACTCTGCATTTGAGGAATTCACACTCTGGTTGGAAGATTTAGGAATAAAGTGTTTTTTTTTTTTTTAAAATGAGACTGTTATTGATTTACAGTATTCTTTGTATTGATATTCTTTTATAATTTCTCTTTATCCATTTCAGTTTCTATTGCTTATAAAAACTTAAATACTTATGAAGTATAATTTATTGACACTCTTTCATTATTTCAAATGTACCTCATTCCCACAGCTAGGCCTCTCTTGGCACGTGCCTTACCTGGCACCCTTCTCTGAGCTCCCTGGAGTCTCCAACTGTTTAATATCCACATCTTGGTTCATCCCCAAATCTTATCTAATTCCCAAGTGGCATGAGGCTTTGTTCTGAATAACTTATCCTAACTCAGTCTCTCACTCGTCTGTGTTAGATTTCTCGGCACTGGCTCCAATTCAGCACCCTTAACCCCATTTCCACCCTAAGAAATATTTATTTTATTCAGTCATTTTACAAAGCCTCCTGAATAGCTAAAACTGCCTAATACTCTGTTAATCTTTTCTCTTGGTCCAATGCTGAAAATTCTGGGTTTTTCAATAACTAGGATATTTGATCCAGCTACCAGGCCTGTTGAACTCCTCAGGTGGAATTATGTAGTACCTGATAGTCATTTTGTGAGAGAATAAAGGGGTGCCATGACTGGAATGTGATCTTGATGTGAAAAGAAAATAAAAACCAAAATAACTGCTTGAACAGTGACTCAGTGTCAGAGATGGGTGTACTGTGTTCAGCTGCACCCCTGAGCCCTGAGTAGAAAGAAGAGGTCCTGGCAGGATGTAATTATTGTGACCTGCCATTTATTATGAAACTGTGCATGTGTGGAGGAGCTGTGTATGTGTGTGTCTGAGTACATGTATGTAGGGGGACTGTATGTGTGTGTGCATATATGGGGGAGTGTGTGTGTATGTAAAACTCAGGACAATTGCTTCCATATCTAGGCTCTAATATGCACTGCTTAAAAGCATCTGTCACAAGTCAGCAACTAAGCCTGTTGCACCTTCATTTCTGTCTTCCTTCAACCCCCTAAATTTCTCCAGTATGCTCTTCTATTTTATAAGTAGTGGAAGGTTCATAAAAAAAGGACTAAGAGCCTAGGACCCTTGAGAATTGGAAAGGAGATGAGTAAGGCATTTGAAAGTGGTTTCTACATGCATGATTTATAAAAGGATATATCTGAATAATAATAATCTGTCCATCTTCCAGAGTTCTTTATATGTCTAATACATATTTGTTATTTTTTGACTTTGCAAATATTTTAAGTCATGTATGTTAATTCCGTGCATAAAAGCAAGTACACACTAACAAGGCCACACACTAGAGTTTATTTAAGAGAGGAGTCCTAGGCGGGTAAAGAGACAGAAGAGCAGGACAGAAGTCAGGGGACAGAGAAAAAGGAACGAGCAAGTGCTTGCAGCCGCTTTTAAGGGAAGGGGCGTGCACAGGTATGCATCATGGGTCCAGGGAGGTGCTTCCATATGCAATGCTGCAGGGTTACACAGCAACGCCCAGGGCCGTGCCCCAGTACAAGGTGCATCCCATCTGGGCCAGAGTTGGGTCAGCTACGTGGAATGCCAGGAATCCTTACAATGTACTATAAAGACAATGACATGGAATTCCTGTGCTTTGCCCATGGCTTTTTGATTCTAGTAATCGCTTTCTTCTATTTATTGCCTGAAAGATAGTTGGTATAGTTTCTATGATTTGAATGTATCTCCCAATATTCATATGTTGCACTCCTAATTCCCAGTGCAGTAGTGTTAAGAGAGAGGACGACCTTTAAGAGTACAGCAATACCATTGCTATGAGAATAAGTGAGTTATATAAAAAGGGAATTGAAACAAAAAATTACCCCATCTAATCCCATTTTTTCCCTTTTGCCTTCCCTGTGGCATGATGTAGCAGGAAGGTCTACATGATATTCATATGGATTTCTTAGCCTCCAAACCTATGAGCGAAAAAACATTTTTCTTTATGAACTGCATAGCTGTGGGAATACTGTTGCAGTAACCCATAACTTAGCATGACAGAAAATTGATATTTAGGAGTAGGGATTTTGCTGCAACAAATACTTGACAGACATTAAAAGAATCGGTAGGAGTAACCCAGTAAAAAGTTGGATTGTTATGAGTGGGACACTCAGGGCACCTGGGGTCAGGGCTCAGAAGAAGAGAAGACATTTGAGGAAAGATCGAGTCTTCTTTAGGATTACTCAAAGGCTTGTGATCCAAAGGTTGATGGGCATGGGAACATTAAAACTATTCTGATGAAGTCTTGGGCATAGCTGAGGAGCAAGGCATTGAGTACTAGACAAAATACCCTCTTTGCTATGTAGTTGCAAAGAACTTGGGATGATTTCCATGTCTCTGAACTTTATGGATGGCAGAATATAAAAATGATAAATTTTGGACATGTAAAAGGAATTTCTTACACAAATTATTGGAAGAGCTACAAGATGTTGTTAATTGCTGGCAGTAAGATGACCAAGAAGAGAAGTGTTTTAAAGACATAATTCATAATTAAAATGGGAGCATAAAAAAATACTAGAAAACTTGCAACTTGGCCATGTAAAGTGAGAAAAATTGGTTTTTGGAGCATAAATCAAAGGTGTAGCCAAACAACTGTTTGTTGAAAAAGATTAGTTTGGTAAGAAGGAAGCCAAGTGCTTTTTATCAAGACAGTGGGAGATGATCTTATAGCAGTTTTAGAGACAAAGATAAAGTGCAAGTGACATTCTTTAACACAGGACTCAGGTCCACAGCATTCACTGGCCTTGAACCAACTCAAATATGCTCTTCTTGGATTCCAACACAGTGTTCCTCAGACATCCCAGTCTTGGCTCAAGTAAGCCAACATGTGGTGTATGTTTGCTAGTCTGAATGACAGAGACACTAAATCTTAATTACATGCAACTGATGCTAATTGTGCAGGTACAGCCACTGCATGAGCTGTGAGTCATAGCAGTTTACATGGATCTCAAAGGTTATCATTGAAAGCTCAAGAACCCAGAAGACACTTGAGCCAGATGTGAAGGTGGCATATGTAGCCTCTAGTAGGGCAATGCTGACAGCAATGTGAGTGGTCAAAAATGCCACAGAGGATCGTCATTAGTGCAATGACCCATGAAATAATATGAGTAGAGTCATCTCAGAAATCTCAGACTTGTAGGACAACCAACATACAGCTCTAGTTTAGTCATGAAAATTTACCCCATGAGCACTGCTAGGTGGACTGAGCAGAGGACATTTTAGGGGTGGACTTTCTGGAGTACTGGGGGTCTTGCTTCCATTACTATTTGCTGAGAGAATGTGGGATAGAGTCAGTGGAGACTATTTTCTAGCTTTAAGACTTGTTATTTTTTTCTGAGAATTCTAGATTTACCTGACTCTTCTCTTCTCGTTTCTTGCTTATGAAAGAAAAATGTCTACTGTGCCTCTTCCATTATTGTGTTTTGGAAACACAAAACTTCGTGATTACATGAGCTCACAGCTGTGTAGCAGTGTACGTATTGAGTCTCATATTTATTTCAAATGGATGATTCTGGACTTTAGAACTTTGAAATGACACCGAAGCAAGTTAGAACCTTTGGGGCTTGATCAAAAATATTTTGTGAGTAATAAAGACTTAATTGAAAGGCTAATGATGAAATGTTTTGATTTGAATGTCTCCTCCAAAGTTTATATGTTGTAAACAATCTCTAATGTGACATTGTTGAGAGAGTGGGGTCTTTAAGAGGTCATTAGACCATGAAGGCAAAGCCATTAATTCATTAATTAGTCTCTGCTCTAACCCCTAGCAAGCCTCTGGATTTGTTTCAGCTGTTGGTGGCAATATGAAGGATATAGTTAGACATTACAATCCTTTTACAGATGAAGTAATGTTATTTCCATAACAGGTTGGTTATCATGAGAGTGAGTTTATTTTAAGAGTGAGATTGCCCATCTCATTTCTTGCTCTCTTACCCTTCCACCTCTGGCAAGGAATGGTGCAGTAAAGTCTCACATCAGAAGCTGAGCATATACCAATGCCAACCGATTGAACAAGGTACCTATAAACTGCCCAGTCTCAGGTTTTCTATTATTGTGGTGCAAATTATCCAAGATGAGGGATAACAACAAGAGAGGATAAATGATTGCTAACCTCTACTGTAGCCTCATCCATCTTCCTAGCATTTTATCACAATACTCTAATATATGAAAGCAGAATATCTTCATTCTCTATTTATACATTTTCAAAAATAATTTTACAATATGAAATTCCTTTAGGTGTTACCATCTAAGAGATAGGAGTTGCTTAATGCATTGAAGAGAAAATTATGGAGCCAAATTATTATATTTTATCTCTAGAGATGACTTACAGTACTATTTGTGTGTCACTTATTACTGTATGACCCATAAGGTCCTAGCATTCTCTTAATCATGGTAGGTCAACAGGCCTTTAGTTATGTAATGTACAGAGAGTAGACATAAACCATTTCTCAGTCCAGATCTTAATTAATGCAGACATCTTTGCTAAAGGCATATTGAATACCAGAGATGAATTTATATTAGTGAGGCTATATTTATTATAAAGAGTTTTAGAAATGTGTTCTTTCCAGTAAAAAAATGTATTTATCATATATGATCTGTCTTTATATTTTAAAGACATGGAATAAAAATTAGAAGCCTTGGGAAATTCTCAGGCTCTATTCCTAATTGACATTTCATCTAGTGACTGGAATAGGAGGATCTCTGCTTTCTGAGGGAAACCATAGTATTAACAGAAGCATCTCTCTGGAGTGTTCTTGAATCTGCCTTACTTTTCTACTTTACCTTCTCACTACACTTTCATACTAAGTCTAGTGAACTGCCTATAAAGTCCACGAAGAAGGGGAAAGACTTGCTTTAACTTATAGAAAAGTGCTATATGAGCTGTCTCCTCCCTGATAAAAGGTTACACGATATACATCTGTTTATTTAGTATAAATAGCCACCTTTATGTACTGCAGATCTCTAAGGAACATTCTCATCATTAAAACGAAGACAAAAGTTCTGGGGTTAAATGCCAAGAATTATCTTTCCTTTTATTTAAATTGTTTTATTGGTTACTTGGAAATCAGACTAATTCCAGTAAATTCTTATGAAAAAACTTTGTTCTACTTCTAGTTAGCCAATTTGATCAAACTTTCAGAATATTTTATTTAGTCTTTGAGAATCTTATACAATATATGTTGATCGTATTCTTTCCTCTCTCCCAGCTCTGCCCACCTCCCTACCCACCCAAAAGTAGGTCTCACAGGTC
The DNA here is from genome assembly GCA_004025045.1 of Sigmodon hispidus. NCBI lineage: Eukaryota > Metazoa > Chordata > Mammalia > Rodentia > Cricetidae > Sigmodon > Sigmodon hispidus. The sequence continues at coordinate 30,454 of PVIH01004574.1, forward strand.
TAGTGTCACTTCACTGGTGACCTTTTTTTCTCCCCTCTCTCTCTACTGAGAGCTATTACTTGTGAATAGCTTCTTGACTAGGGGCAGGCCTTCATGCCTACAGACCCTTCTCTGGGCTGGGATTTTGCCCAGCCTGAGGTCATACAGGTCTTGTGCATGCGGTCATAGTCTTTGTGAGTCTATTGTATCTGGAAAAACGCTGTCTCCTTGAAGTTTTCCACCACCTTTGGCTCTTAGAATCTTTTTGTCTTTTGATAAATCCTGAGCAAATTTGTATTTCCTAACAACCTTCAGTGAACCTCGTTAGTGTCTTCTCATTTATTTACTCAGTTTGACAAATGTAGCAAAACCTACATTAAAGCCGCAAGTTGACTCTGCATTCTTGTGGATTGTGGCCATCAGCAAGCTGCAAACCTCTGTATTTCAGCTATTATTGACAACTTAGCAGAAAGTAACTGCAAATTTCCTGACTGTCTTTCCTTTGACTCTTTTGTCCTCAGTCTAATTTACTTCTCTAATTCATAGCTGCTGTCTTTATTAAGAATTATTAACAGCTAGAGGGAGTTTTGTTGTTTGGCAAGGTGATAGATAAATTATTCCTTTGTTCTTAAGGTTAACTGTAGCTTTTTTACACCTGCCTTGTTTATGCATTAACTTTTCCTGATGTGTGCAAGCAAATGAACTATTGAAAATAAATTTAATTGTATCAAAAGATAGCCTAAAATAAAGATCATAAATTTATTTGTGCCTAGGTGCAAGAGTATAAATACATAAGCAGTGGGTGTAAAATAATAGGGAAGAGTATAGACTGTAAGAACAACAAGAAATACAACAACACATTTGTATTTCTTTCCTTTTGCATGCTGTAGACTCATGTGATTGTCCCAAAGTAAATGTTGATGTCGCTAAAATCTGAAAGTCTTACACACAAACAAACTGATGAGGAAACTGATATTCTATATCCAAGAAGTACCTTCCATAGTTATTCTTTATACTGTTACCTAAAATGGTGTAAAGATTGAAGTAGATGGTTCTTGAGGTTAAGAGCATCTGAGTATTATTTCAGCTCAGATAATTAGCAAGGCTATCAGGAGTGCCTAAATACTCCAGCCCTGTTTCCTATCATAGACACGTAGTGAATATAGACATTTTTCTCAAGTGCCTGAATTCCTTAATTCCAGTATTTATGCTCAAATAATAATCATTACAGTTAAAAGTAAGCTACAACCAGGTAACCCTTAATGAACAAAATGTTTCTTAAATACTTGTAATCCAAAGGTAACTGTTACCTTTGTCTTTCAAAATTCATGACTGTGGTGTCATCAGAAGATGCGACTTCTGAGTATTTACCTGTTCTAACAAGAGATGGTGGGCAGTTCAGCAAGTTCTGTTCTGTAAGTCTCTTATCAACAGAGCAAAGCTAAATTAATAATGTTCATACTTATCACATCATTGTTAACTTCAACAAATAAACAGGAAAGACTCTTTAAGCTTGGCATCTACTGTCATTTCTCAGTCACTAGGATAGGTTCGTTAGGGAGACTTTAGTGACTGAGCAATGACTATACAGCTCTACACTCATTTAGGTAACATGGCTGGGGTAGGTAAGCTCTAGCAGACATGAGCTTCAGGGACAAAGCCTTTGGGCTTGGAAAGCCAGTAGAACTCTTTGGTCCTGTTGGAATGAGGGGTAGGTATGGCACATCCCAGGCAAGTGAAGGAGATGCTTCTTTGAAAAACTGTAGAGGATGGAGTTTCTGATCCTGGGACATGCAATCTTATCACCCAGAATATGAAAAGAAGGGTTGTGATTCGAGACCAAGGTGAAGTCTTTTTTATGAATATCCATGTGCAAAACTGATTCTGCAAATAGAGCTCTTAACGAGGGTGAGGACTTTGCCATGCTCTATCCCAGTTTATCTGATATTTCCTAGATCATATAAAATACAAAAGGCTTCATGTTTTATGCCCAGGACCTCAAATAGATATCTTGAAAATTATAGATCCTTCATCTCTGTTCTCATTTGATGAAGGTTACAACTTGCAGAAACCTGTTTTTTCTTAGCTAACATAAGAAAGAAGGTCAAATTCCAATAAGGAGAGGGATGTATGCAGAAATCACAGAGGTAGCTTGTACCAGAGACTTTAACTCAGGAGTCAATAGGATTTCTCCTTTTTCAAAATATCCCTCCCTCCACCTTTTTTAGATTAGCTTTTTATCTCCTCCAGGCCACATGGTAGAACACATGGCCCTCAACAGGCACATAAGATAGGCTAAGACTCCTGGTGAGAACAGATCTCTCTCTCAGTCTCAATTCTAGATCCTCCCTGAGGGAGGCTGCTTGGTACATCTCAGAACAACAGGCCCACCTATCGGTCCACTCCTATCTGACAAGTGTATAGGCGCCAGCTTGCTGTGATGAAGCTGCATGGAACATGGAGAAGCAAAGCAGTTTTAAGGACAGTGCCAATGGAACAATTCTAAAAATAGGTAACCTCGCCTGATGCTTCACAGGAATCAATGTAAAAGCAATTAAAAGTAAATATTTACTTATATAGTGTATAACATATCATCTTATAGTTCTTAGATATAAGGCATGATAACATTGTACATATTAATATAATTACATAGACTATAACTATTTTCAGGGATATATCCTGATCTTAGTGAAGTCATATAGAGAGTGAAAGAACTTAGATTATGTCTTTCCCTAGGAAGCTTGTGTTGGATGCTGGGTCTTCAGAAGTGAGAAGGAACAGATGCTGTCTATGTTCTGGTGAAGCATTAAATCTTCAGACAGAGTCCTACTTTGTTAATTTCTTCCTCCCTTCAGCTCTTCATTTTATCCTTGCCTTCTGTCATAGTTACCCATACCAATATAGCTGCTTTTGGTCTACAACACATTGTTAGTGATAAGAGAGTTGGGCTCCTGGATGACATGAGTTGTACTGATTAAGAAAAGCTGAATGAATGACTGTTAAGATATGGAACTGAGCCATTGATCAATATGAGAAAGCAAAGATCTACAAAGAGCTCAGTATATTTGTTCAGTGTCAGACATGATGAATCTATATGTACACTCACTATAGGTACATTGATGAATCTATGTGCACACTCACTATAGGCACAAACTAGAATTCGCCCTCACTAGAATTCTGTGTTCTCTATATATTTAGTATTTTCACTGAGTTCTTATGATGTTATAGGTATTGTTTGGCCACTTTATTATTTAATTGACATAATACTGTATGAAGTAGATCTTTATTCTTTTCTGAGGGAGGAAACGGAGTTACATACAGAGAAGGAAAAAAATGGAACTCAGCCAATCTGGTTCCAAGGACCCCACTCTGATGTGGTCTTGTCAAGATTTTTCATGAAGATTGAGCAGCATAATATTTATGTAGCCAACAGAGTTGAAGAATTCATTACTGGAAATGTTTGGATAGATGGGGACTAAGAAATTACATGAAGCTGAGTGAAAAGACCATCATTTTCCATTCGTTCTCAGTTTTAAAGAGAGAAATGTATAAACAGAGTTTTTTGTTGAGGCCACTAGCTCCCCAAATTACCACATAGAAACTCATTATTAACTATAAATGCTTAGCCTATAGCTTAAGCTTGTTTATAACTACCTCTCTTATTTTTAAATTTTATTATTTATTTATTTATTTGCCTTGGTGTTTTGAAACTGGAAACTGGAACTACAGACAGTTGTGAGCTGCCATGTGGGTGCTGGGAATTGAACCCTGGGCTCCTGGAAGAGCAGTCAGTGCTCTCAACTGCTGAGCCATCTCTCCAGCCCCTATAATTTGCTCTTACAACTTAAATTAACCCATATTTTCTTCTCTTTTTTTATATTTTTGTTTTTTTGAGACAGGGTTTTTCTGTGTAGCCCTGGATGTCCTAGAATTCACTCTGTAGACCAGGCTGGTCCTGAACTCACAGAGATCCAATTTCCTTTTCCTCCTGGGTGCTGGGATTATAGGCATGAGCCAACACTGACCATAGCTAATGCATATTTTTATCTACACTCTACCACATGGCAGCACCTTCTTTTCAGCATGGCATGTTCATCTCCTGCTTCTTCTATGTCTGGCTGATGATTTCCTCCTCTTTATTTCCTGTATTCTCTTTTTGTCTACAAATCCAGCCTAACCTCTACCTGTCCAGCTACTGACAATTTAACCCTTTATTAAACCTACAAGAGCAACAAATATTCACAGTGTACAAATGATTGTCCGATGGTACAGATGGGATGATTTATAACAACTGTCTTTAAAAAGTTTTGTTTTCTAAACTTTTAGTTTTCAATCCAGACACAGTTCTTGGATCAATGAAAGTAACAGTGTCCCAAATTTTCAGCCTCACACCCAAAGTCCTTGGAAGAATGTAATATAAGCCCAAGTGGAAATTCTAAAGGCCATCTGTCTTTTTCCAAATAGGGTCATTGACATGATTTCAGAGACGGAAACACCTACGTTGAAACCATAAAGTATGTTGTAATACTGCCTTTTTCAGCCCTTTTATCACCACGTATCCACATTCCAACTTCCTGTCTGTCAGTCTTCTCTTCTCTTCACTGATAATCTGAGCACTTCTAACCTGAAGTCCTTTTGCTACACTTGTTGCAGCCTTAATCCCATTTTCAAATGTCAATGTCAGAATCCTGTACTGGGTAGCTCTGGGTAAAAAGAGCTTCTATGATATTCCCCTCCAAACTCCCTGGGCCCTAACATTTAAACACTGGAAGTGAGAGACAAAGCAGTAGTATGTATCTGCAGGGTCTTTGCTGGAAATTATCTTCAGCTTAAAGCAGAGATGCTGTCTCAGTTGTATGCAAGTGATGCATGAAGATAAAGACACTTCGCTTAACACAGTCTCAGCATCTGAATGGACACATGGATAAAGGCAGAATTCAGATCACATCTGATCTACTTCAACTTTTGCAGTGGCTTCCAACTTTCTTCAGAGATCACTAATAATCTTCCACTTTCTGGCCTTTTCTAACTCCATCTTTTAATTATGATGTTAATTGTTCTATCCTTCCTAATAGCCCCCTGGCACATTTTTAAATTTCTGTTTTCTCTGCCAGAATCCTGTTTGATAGATGTTCTCAGGTCTCATTGCCTTGGCACCTATATGCCTTTTTTCAAATGTAACACAGAGAAACATTCCCTGACCAGATCCTTTCTGATACTTCCTTTTCAGCTTGCCTCGTTTGCATTTTAATGAGATCTATGTTGTATATTTTATGTGTTTCTTAGCTATGCACTTTTCTTACCATTTTGCCTTTATAAAGTTAGATAAAAGTATATGTAGTGCTAATGTTTGTATTGTGTAGGTGTATGTACATGTGTGTATGTATATGCATGTGTATTCATGTGTATGTGCATGCATATGTGTGTATTTATACATACAAGCAGTGTGTATATGTATGTGTGTATTTATATGTAGTGTGTGTGTACATGCTCGTGCGTGCGCACATGTGTATGTTGAGCTGAAACTTAGAATTGAGCAGCTGACTTTCTTTTGCTGCTAAAATGTCCAGCTGAATTGTCCCATCCATTTCTTCTTGATATTGATATATTTTGGAAGTGTTCTTCCTAAGCTCTTCACCTTCATTTAGTAGAATTTAAGAGTTCCAGAACTCTAGTTTACTGGGGTGATAAAATTTTAGTAAAATGAAAATATCAGCAAAACAGTCTAAGCCATATTTCTTCTCAACACGCATAACCCTAAAGCCTCAGTAGAGTCTCAAACTATTGAAGCTCTTCTCAAATTTAATGAAAACTATTGATTTTGATTCTCTCAAATAAAAGAATTCTCTGACAAATCTTTGCCATGTAAGTATTTTGTTGCGAAGTATGTGACTGTTGGCCACTGCCACCCTGGTGTGTACACTGCAGTGGAAGAACAGTCTGAATTGCACATCTGTGATATCACAAAATCACCACATCACTACAAATCTCACTTTTCTCATAAGCAAATTGAAAAAGAAAACCACGTATTACAGGGTTTAGGTAAGAATGTACAATTTGAATTTCTTTGATTCTGAATATAATGAAGAGAGAAAGAAGTAAAAGGAGAAAATCAAGACTGAAAATATTGATGTCAGTTGGTTGGTGAGCAAAAAGCCCATAGCAGTCAGAACCATAGAAATGATCTCACAGCTTTAATAAAGTGATAAATTTGCTTCACCT